>UESW01002520.1:21666-61761 GCA_900491605.1 Calamus simplicifolius | reverse complement strand
ATGTGAACAAAACTCAACAATCCCCTACTTGGTCACATTGGACTAAGTACAATCCAGAATAAATTAAAGAAGCATTAATACAGTTACCTCTCTTTCGATTTGAACCTAACCTTAATGTAAGCATCATAAAGTCTTAACAGAGATTGCCGATAATATGAGAGCTTTGAACCGTTATCCCTTGTGTCAAGACCGATGATACTCCACATACACTCCTTAAAGTTCTTTGCCTACACCACTCGCTCAGCACAATTTATGGCCATGTACTTATCCTGTTTCATAAACTTTTTTATGAGAGAAACTCTAACTCGTACTTAAGACGATACTATCTTAAGGTTTACATAGGTGAAGTTCTTTTATATCTCTATTATAACATATACTTATCCACATGATTGAATTTTATTAAAAGTTTAAAAGCTCAACCCTTCAACTTATAATAGTCAACACTATACACTAAGTGCAGCTACAACTTATCAATGACTTGTTGTTATCCATTGAACCCAAGACTAGTCATTTCCTAGTATTAGGTTAGGTTACCATCATTGGTGAACTTTTACTCAAGAAGTTTTAGACCCATCCCTCTGAAAGTCATCTTCACTAAATCTCTTGTAAGAGGTTTAGTAAGTGGATCAGCTAGATTATAGCTTGATCGCACAAAAGTAAGAGAAATTATTTTATCCTTGATTAATTTTCTTACATACTCATGTCTTAGACTAATGTGTCTAGACTTCCCATTGTACACTTCACTATACGATCTGACTAAAATGGCTTGGCTATCATAATGTATCAATACAATTAAAATATTCTCACAAGCCAATGGGATTTTCAATAGAAGATCCCTTAACCACTCAGCCTCATGTCCTGTTGAAGCTAGAGCCACAAACTATGACTCCATTGTTGAGTGTGTAATGCAAGTTTGTTTCTTAAATTTTTAAGATATTGCACCACTGCTAGTGTAAACATTCAACCAGTAATAGATTTACTATATCCCACACTCGATATTCAACTTGCATTGGTATATCCTTCCAATACATCAAAAAATTTAGAGTATTGTAGACCTAGCCTTTTGATTTTCAAAAGATAACCAAAGACTCTACCAATAGTCTTCCAATGCTCTACACTCAGGTTGCTAGTATAAATCTACTCAGCTTACTGACTGCAAATGTTATATCGGGTCTAGTGTATTGCGTCAAATACATTAGACAACCAATAGCACTTGCATACTTAAGTTAAGCCACGACTTGTCCACTATTCTTTTCAAGCTTAAGCCTTGGATCGAACGGAGTGCTCACTTCTTTGAACTTCAAATGTTTAAACTTGTGTAACACTTTCGAAGCATAATGTGATTGACCAAGTTCAAAACCTTTACTATTTGTTTCACTTTGATGCCCACAATAGTGTCAACTTGTCCAAGATCTTTCATCTTGAAAATGGATGATAGAAACCTCTTCGTTTCTTGTATGCCTTTCATTTCATTGCTAATGATTAATATATCATCAACATAAAGGCACACATATACAACAAAGTCATCATGCACTTTAGTATATAAACACTTATCAGAAATATTGTAAACAAATCCATTTGAGAGTATGACAGAGTCAAACTTTTCATGCCATTATTTGGGTGCTTGTTTCAATGCATACAAAGATTTAACATGCTTGCACACTTTATGTTCATTACCTAGTAAAACAAAATCCTCTGGTTATTCTATGTAGACCTTCTCATTGAGATCACCATTTAGGAATGTTGTTTTGATATCCATTTGATGAACATAAAGGTTGTGTAATGAAGCCAATGTAAACAATACTCTAATTGTTGTTATTCTAGCTATAGGTACATATGTATCAACATAGTCAATTCCTTCTTTTTATCAAAAACCTTTAGCTATTAGTCTAGCCTTATAGGTGTTTAAAGTTTCATCACTATGATACTTCTTCTTAAAGATCCATTTACAACCAATAGGCTTAGACTTTTTATCGAAAACCTTTAGCTACTAGTCTAGCCTTGTAGGTGTTTAAAATATCATTACTATGCTTTTTCTTAAACACACATTTATAACCAATCGGTTTAGACCTTTTGGGTAAGTCGACAAGCTCCCAAGTGTGGTTTGACATAATCGAATCCATCTCATTTTGAATAGCTTCTTTCCAAAAAGCAAAATCTCTCGAAGCCATTGCTTTCTTAAAAGTTTTAGGATCATCTTCCACTTGAAGAACAATAAGTACCTTACGAATAAAATTTTGTCAACTTCATTCTATCACATAGAAAGAAATGAGTTGGAAATCTATCTCTTCGGGTTTTAAATCCTTAACTTTTTGGACTCTTATGGTGATTCTCACAAGGAAAAAAAATTGTTACGAAGCATCTTGGTGCTCTGATGAATCGATGCATTCCAGACTCACTACAAGAAAATACTGAAATAGCGACGCAAAATTAGTGACGCAATTATGCGTCGCTAAATTGCGACCACTTTGCGACGCCTCTGTGACAACAAAAAATTGCAACAGCCTTAGCGACGCATTAGCGACTCAATTAACCAGAAAATAAAAAAATTAATTTTTATTTAGCGATGCAAATAATGCATCACAATATATTTAAATTAATTTTTTTATAAAATATAAATCAGAAAAAATATTGCGACGCAACACAGTGCGTCGCAATATTTTTAAAAGAATTAAATATGTTAAATAACGACGCATAGCGACGCAATAAACCAAAAAATTAGAAAAATTATTTTTAATTTAGCGACGCAACAATTACATCGCAAATAATTTAAATGAAATTAAATTTTATAAAATATAAATTTATAAAAAAATATTGTGACGCAAATCAGTACGTTGCAATGTTTTAAAAAACATTAAATATATTAAATAGCGATGCTTTAGCAACGCAATAAACCAAAAAATTAGAAAAATTATTTTTTAATATAGCGATGCAATAAATGCATCGCAATTATTTTAAATAAAATTAAATTTTATAAAGTATAAATATGAGAAAAAATAATTGCGACGTAACACAGTGCGTTGCAATGTTTTTAAAAAATTAATTATGTTAAATAGCGACGCATTAGCGATGCAATAAACCAAAAAATTAATTAGGCATATTATATTTTAATATAGCGATGCACTTGTTTTAATATAGTGACACATTTTAGAAAAAAAAATAAACAAATATTGCGATGCAATGTATGCGTTGCAATTATTTTAAGTAAATATGATTTTTATCAGTATTAAAAATAAAAGAAATATAATATTGTGATGCATATTTGCGTCGTAATATTTTTAAAATACATATATCTAATTAAAAATATTAAAAAATTATTGCGATGTAATTTTGCATCGCAATTATTATCATAAATTATAAATATTATCGTTTATAAATATTTAAAAATTATTGCGACGCACTGCTTGTGTCGCAATTATTGTAATAAGTTATTATTCTAATCAATTAAAAATATTTAAAAAAATATTGTGATGCCTTAGCGATGCAATTCCTAGAAAAATAAAAATAAATTTTCCGTCGGACATTGGCGCCAAGTTAGCGACGCAATTATTTGCGTCGTTATTTTTCATAAAAAATTTAAAAAAAAATATTGCGACCATATAGCGGCGCAAATTATTGCGTCGCTAATTATTTATATATAAGCCGGCCTTCTCTTCTTCTTCTTCCCCGTCTTGACCTAGCCGCCGCCGTGCTCTAAAAATTTCTGGCTCCCCCCTCGCTGCTCCGGCGCCTCCCCTCAGGTGCTCCGGCTCGCCGGCGTTCTCCTCCGACTCGGGCGTCTTCTCTCGACCAAGGTAAGCCCCCACACTCTCTAAAAAATTTTTTTTTTAAATAATTTCCCTCCGGCCACGGCCGCTGCCGTGGCCGTCTTCTCCGGCCACGGCCGCTGCCGTGGCCGGCAGTGGCCTGGCCATGGTGGCCAGGCCACTGTCACAAAAAAAAAATTTTCTTAACAGGGGGGGAAACCCCCCCCCCCCCCCCCCCTTTTTTTCTTGTCCGGCCACGGCCGCTGCCATGGACGGCAGTGGCCTGGCCACGGTGGCCTGGCTGTCACAAAAAAAAAAAATTTCTTAACAGGGGGAGGGGGAACACCCCCCCCTTTTTTTTCTTGCCAGGCCACTGTCACAAAAAAAAAAAAAATTTCTTAACAGGGGGGGAGAAAACCCCCCCGCCCCCCCCCCCCCCCCCCTTTTTTCTTGTCCGGCCACGGCCGTGGCTGCGGCCGGACAAGGTGGCCACGGCCGCTGCCGTGGCCGTCTTCTTCGGCCACGGCCGCTGCCGTGGCCAGCAGTGGCCTGGCCATGGTGGCCAGGCCACTGTCACAAAAAAAAAAATTTTCTTAACAGTTTTTACGCAACAAAGAAGTTATTGCGTGGGCTTGGGCTCCCAGTTAATAAGATCGATTGTTGCTTGAACAATTGTATGATATTTTGGGGTGAAGACTCAGAGCTGAGATGGTATAAGATTTGTGGGCAATCGAGGTACAAAACACCGAAGGAGGAGCTGGTACAAGTAGGAGGAAAAATGTGCCTTACAAGAGGATGCATTACTTTCCTCTTACCGCACGCCTGCAGAGATTATACAGATATGAGGCAACAGCTGCTGATATGAGATGGCATGCCGAAATGAATCTAAAGAGGATGAAATGCGGCATCCATCAGATTCAAAGGCTTGGAAGCATTTCAATGAAAATCATCCTGATTTCGCTGAAGATATAAGGAATGTGAGATTAGGTCTTTGTACCGATGGTTTCCAACCATTTGGTCAAGCGGGGCAACAGTACTCATGTTGTCCTATGATACTGACTGTATATAACCTTCCTCCATGGAAGTGCATGAAAGATACTGAAATGTTTTTAACCGTTTTGGTTCCAGGACCATCAAATCCAAAGGAAAAGATTGATGTCTTTCTGCAACCGTTGGTGGCCGAATTGAAAATGTTATGGGAAACAGGAGTCGTAGCCTACGACATTTCTATGAAACAGAATTTCTTAATGAGAGCTACTTTGATGTGGATAATAAGTGATTTTCCGGCATATGCAATGTTGTCTGGTTGGAGCACTGCTGGACGTCTGGCATGCCCTCATTGCATGTATGATTCCGATGCATTTACATTGCAGAAGAGTGGTAAGCAGTCATGGTTTGATAACCATAGGAAGTTCTTGCCCCCAAATCATCCTTATAGGCGTAACTTGATCGCCTTCCGGAAGAACAAAGCAGTCACAAAATTTGCCGACCCGGTTAGGTCCGGCATGGATCTATTTGATTCTATAGAGCATTTGGGGTTGATGTATGCATAGAAACCGGATGCAGATAGAATAAATGGCCGTATATGTAAAGAACATAACTGGAAGAAGCGAAGTATATTTTGGGATTTGCCTTATTGGAGCACAAATCTCATCCGGCACAACTTGGATGTTATGCATATCGAGAAAAATTTCTTTGATAACATATTTAACACGGTGCTAAACATCCCGGGAAAAACAAAAGATACTGCAAAGTCAAGAGAAGAACTTAATCAGTACTGCAGAGGAGGTGATTTGAGAAGGAGTGCCGATGGGACCTATCCTAAAGCATGTTACACTCTTGACAGAAATTCACGAGAAGTTTTATGTAACTGGCTTAGAGGGTTAAAATTTTCAGATGGTTATGCCTCAAATATCGGTAGGTGTGTGGACATGCATAAGCTCAAGTTGTTCGGCATGAAGAGTCACGACTGCCATGTTTTCATGCAACGGTTATTACCTATAGCTTTTCGTGAGTTGCTTCCACAACATATCTGGAAGGCAATTACGGAGCTCAGCTTATTCTTCAAGGAGTTATCTGCCGCAGTCATTACTTCTGCATCCATGGCAAGGCTTGAGGAGGAAATTCCAATTATTTTATGCAAGCTTGAGCGAATATTTCCTCCCTTTTTTTTGACTCAATGGAGCATTTACCGGTTCACTTACCATATGAAGCGAGCATAGCTGGTCCCGTGCAGTATCACTGGATGTATCCTTTCGAGAGGTAAATATATACATCATTAAGATATGTTGACATTTCAAATATTATTTCATTGCTTGAAAAATTGGTTAATTTTTTGTTGCAACTTTACATATAGGTATCTTAAGAAGTTAAAAAATAATGTGCGTAATAAGGCAAGGGTTGAAGGTTCTATATGCAATGCACACTTGGTCGAAGAAGTTTCAGCTTTTGCCTCACATTACTTTGAGGGTCACGTCCATACGAGGAGCCGAAATCATGGTCGTAACGATGACGTATGTGTGGACGAAGGAGAAGCTAATGACGGTAGAATATCAATTTTTAAAGCTATCGGCCGTTCATTTGGTGGGCAGAAGTCAAGAAATCTTAGCAATATGGAGTATAATGCAGCACATTATTACATCCTAATGAACTGTAGAGAAGTCGATCCATATATTGAGTAAGTGTATACTTCAATGCTAAATTAAAAATTTAAATTTAAATTACAATATACCATAATATTTAATTTCTAACATTAGTTTTCATCCTTTTCATCCCATAAGGATGTTTTGTGATAGACAATGACAAATGAATCCCGACATCAGTCAAGTTGCAATTGGGCAGAAATTAGAAACGGAGTTTGCTTACTGGTTTTATGAATTTGTGAGTAGTATCACTCAATCAATTTCGATAATGGCTATTTTTTTTGAATTGGATGTCAATAGCTTATTAATTTATAGGTCAATGGTCCATGGTCCACAACCGATAATATTTTCATTAAATGTCTATCGCAATGGCCATTGAAGACCGTAACAACCTCTACTGGCTATTTTATAAATGGGTACAAATTTCAGATTGAATGATTAGCAGCTTCAAGAGGCACGCAGAACTGGGGCGTGTGTGTGAAAGGAGAAAGTGTTGGAGCAAATATGCAGGATTATTATGGAAAGTTAGTAGAGGTGGTTGAAGTTGAATATCCCGGTTGGCCTATGAAATGAACCGTATTGTTTCATTGTGATTGGTTCGATCCGATAGTTCCTATGGACAAAAGGTTCATAACGACTATAATTTGGTTGAAGTGAACCATCGACGAAGATTGCAGAAATATGACCCATTCATCCTTGCATCCTAAGCTCAGCAAGTCTTTTACTGCGGATATCCAAGTTTGCGCAATGACAAGCGAGATTGGTGGGCCGTTTCTAAAATCATCCCACGTTCAACAATCATATTAGAGGAGAGTTCATCAAGTCAATCAGCCGAGTGCCCTGCATTTCAAGAGGATGAGATGGAAATGCATGTAATTGAGGATGACACAAGGGCTCCTGAAACATCACTTAGAGATCCAAATGGTGATGTCCAAGAAATTGCGGATGCAAATGTTCGGTTTCCTTCCGATGATAATGAAACTGATTCGCAATTCGATACGACATCGAATGTTGAACCAACATTTCACGAAACAAATGACACCGATTAAACATAGAGGTTTTTTAAAATTTAACTTTTTTTTATAAGTGTTAAATTCTTACATAGTCAATCATTAATCGTAATTTAATTGTGTGAATCTTTAGTATTTTCAGTATGACGGGCAGAGGTAGATCTACCGATGACAGACGAAGTGAGCAGGGACATAGCCCTGCTACATCATATCACATGAGCATCAGAGATGGAGAGTTTGGATCTCCAGCAGTGGCGCAGCCTTCGATCTCTCCAGCAGTATTACCATCCAGCCGATCGGCACATACCTCCAAGAGTTCTTCCACCATCGGCCGCACTTTACTTTGACTTGATGCTCAGGGGATGTAAGTATATACTAATTAAAAATATATGTTTATGTTTTTAAGTCAATTGCTTATAAACATGCATTTTTTTAATAGATTCATTGAGCAGCATCATGTATACAGCCACATCAGCACCGTATTTCAGAGGCGTGCAGATCCCAGTGGCTACGATTGGTGCAACGTATCTCCAGCCACGAGGGAGTTTTATTTTTTTGAGTTTCAGGTAAACTTATTAAATACAATTTATCAGTGATATAAAATTTCTTAAACTTAATAAATTCAGAAACTAACTATTTATTTTAATGTAGAAAAAGTTTACGTGGGATCCTGCCAGCCATGATGCCATTAGGGCAGCATGGGAGGCTCTGACGCGATGCCGATACTCCGACATGCTTCATCGTTGGAGGTCATCGGGTCAGCATCCTGCGCATGTGCCAGAGGGTATTGGGCACGAGTGGCAGCAGGCCTGGGAGTCCGATGGCTAGCGCAGGAGGTCCGCATCAGCCAGCACGAACCGCCGATCTGAGAAGGGCGGTCCTGGCATGGGTCTCTCTCGCCATACTTCGGGCTCCATTTCGATTCAGGAGCACAGACGGTGTATGGTAAGAAAACATAAATATTTTAATTACTATTTTAGTTATTTATAAATATTTGTATTAATATCTTTTTTTTTGTTATAGTCTGAGCAGGAGGGCGGAGATCCTGGTGAGTTTCGTCTATTTAGGGCGACACACACCAGGAGGGACGGTTCCTGGGTCGACACGTGATCACGGGAGGTTGCGGTAAGAAATTAGATTTATGTAGTATCTATTAAATTTCTAAAATTTTATTTCAAGAAATTTATTAACTCATTTATTGTTGATTTCATAATTTCAAGATACAAGTCGAGGAGCTTCACTCCCAGCATCGCAGGTCGACTCTACTGATGGGGAGATGCTCGTCGAACTCTCAGTAGAGGAGAGTCGGCATGTGTTTTTTGAGGCTGTTAGTGCCCAGTCACGAGACCGCAGGGTCTATGGTCTGGGCACTAGAGCTTCTACATATTTTCTCCATCAGGCCTCCAGCTCACGAGTTCCTGGTGATCTTCCTCTCGAGCGTTTACACGACCTTTGCAGATCTATTGCAGAGGAGGTTCGTTAGGAGGTCGAGCAGGATTTTGAGGATCGTATGCGAGGCCGGGATCAGGAGATTGCAGACATGCGAGATGAGATGCATTATTTGCGGGATATGGTTAGCCGCTTGTCGCAGAGTCTTCAGCCTCCACAGCCTCCACGTGATCGCCCAGATTCTTGATGTATTTTTCTTTTCTTTTTTTATGTTGTAAAAACTTCAAAATTTTAATATATGAATTATTTTTGGAATTTTATTATTGTTTGGATTGAGTGAAAAATGTTTTTATCAATATTTAGATTTAATAAAATTGTATTAACCGTTTTAATTTTTAATTTTTTTATATTTTTTTAAAAATTTAATTTGCGACGCATTAGCGACTGAAATTGCATCGCTAATATTTTTAAAATATTATTATTAAATATTACGACGCAATGACCTGGCACCGCAATAATTTAAAAATAAATTTAATAGCGATGCATTAGCGACTAAAATTGCGTCGCTATTATATCTAAAATATTTTTAATAAATATTGCGATGCAATGACCTTGCGTCGTAATATTTTAAAAAAAATTTATTTGCGACGCATTAGCGACTCAAATTGCGTCGCTATTATACCAAAAATATTATTATTAAATATTGCGATGCAACAAGATGCGTCACAATATTGCGACGCAATTTAGTGCGTCGCAATATTAAATAATAATTTTTTATATTAAAAATTAATTTTAAAATGTAGCGATGCATTTGGATGCGTCGTAATATTGCGACTCAATGTTGCATCGCAGAGAGTCGCAATATTGCGACGCAATTGCGATAAATGGGTATTGCAACGGACATCTGAGCGACGCCGTCATTGCGTCGCTATTGCGTCGCAATAGCATGTTTAGCGATGCAATTGCGACGCATTTGGGCATCGCAATATTTTATTTTTCTTGTAGTGACTGCAATGCTCGATTTTAAAAATACGTTCCAGAAAATCTTTAAATATTGCCTAGGATCAAAGGTTCATTAATATTTTTGTGCACCCTTGATCAAGGCTTGTTAAATCCTATAAATGTATTTATGGTTGGCTCAAAAGTATTTCAGAAAGTACAAATAACATTTGATATTATTGAGAATTTGAAAAAAAAAGGAAGAGAGAAGCTGTGGCTCTCATTCGAGATACGCACATATAGTTTAATGTGAACAAAATCCAACAAAACATGGACCGCATCATTACTTTCAATGCTTGATTCGAAAACATCAACAACGTGGTTTTGAAACCGCGTTGCTAGAGTCGTCACAGCCCCGTTGTGCACGGTGGAATTGTGCTTCCCCCTACCCGTCTTGCACAGCAGCTTACACCAACCCATCATCTTAAGGCATAGGATATGTACCGTGGCACGATTATATAAGTAGTTGAAAGAGCATTGTCAAGATACATGAGACCATTACTTTACCTTGATTTGCCATGCAATGTGGCTGCTGAACAGGTAATCGAGTTCCACGAGCTGAGTTCCCTCTATAAAAAGAGCACATCCCGACTTCTCGGGGTCGTCGCTTCTGTCTCCTTTCTCTCGGCTATACCCCTTCTCCTTTCCTCCTCATTCCTTTTGCCAATGGTTTCTGAAACTCCTTGTGATGGGTACATGATATGCCGGCATGAGAAAACAAGCCTGCTGGATCTACTGAGCCTTCTGATCTTTAGAAGACCCCTCATCAGCCATCAGTTCGTGGAATGCAGCACACAAACACTCAAGTGACTAGAACAACACTCAAGTGGATTGGGCGCGTTACTGAGTTCACGTTGAACTTGATATCCCTTAATGGTGGAATACGAGGCATAATCTGGAACGTTATCATAGGTTTTCTCTCCTCATCGATGATGCGAATGGTTAGGATGGCTTGCTCGAGCGTCGAGAAGTTAAAAATCGAGTACATGGGTGGAAGTATAATTTCACCGCGCGAAGGGACCGAGAGTCCATTAATATCCGAATGCATCAGGAGCTTTTTTGCATAGGATAATGATAAGAGTAGTTAATTGAAGGACGACCACGAGGCACATGTAGGTATAGGCTATTATTATTTTTTTTTCCAAGTATGGAAGCTGGTGTGCTATCAGAGTAGTTGCGCACAATAGAGTAGAATGAGGTGAGGTTGATCGACTAACAGGATAGGGTGAGGTTGATCGAGGCGTGCTAAGTCAGCCTCTCTCTTTCTCACAGCACAATAGGGTAGGGTTATTGAGCTCCGATTGTATCTTCTCTCTCCTCTCTCTCGCTCAAAGTGGAGAATAGAAGACTCTCGGCCGGCGACAACTCCGGCTACGGGGGCATCGCCACGTGTCCATTCTCCCGACCTCCGACCGCGACACGTGGCGCAAGGAAGGCGAGTCCTGCCAGGGCCATATCCGGGATCCCGCAAAAGTTCCGAGGGGCACTAAGAGACGCTCTCGCTCTCTCTCTCTCTCTCTCTCTCTCTCTTCCGTTCCGTCTCTAGTTCTAGTTTCCCCAAAAAACTCCAATGGCTTCTCTCTTCGGTTTCCTTTGGGGCCATCGCTCCTCTCCCCTTCTTTGCTAATGGCTCAGGTCAGATCCGCAACCAGGCGATCTTCTTCCTCCATCTCATGCGCAAGCCGATCCGCAACCAGGCGATCGACCAACTCACACATCTCGTCCAGCTTCTTCACCTTCTGGATGTAACCGGCTACCACCTCCATGTCAGCGTGGCCCATGGCCTCCGCTCTCCTCGCCGCGGCATGAGCAAAGCGGGATATCCGCGGCCACGAGAGCGTGGAAATTTCATCGAGCGGCGTGCGCCCTTTGGGGACAAACGGCGCGATGACCTTCTTGGCGGCCTCGACGGTCGAGAAGTGCGCCGAGGGGTCATCGACGGGGATGTCATGGCTCACAGTTAGCGGAAAAGGAGTCCAGAATTCATAGTATTTCCCTCGGAGGGGCGAGGGAATCAAGCACACCACGCTGTGGCTCAGCGTCAGTTTGACGAGCATGCGGGGATGGGCGTCGGTGCTGAGAGATGACACTGAGTCAAGCCAGAGCACCAACTCCCCATCTTTCCAGGGAAAATGATCGCATGAATGGGCAGCCATCGGTGGGTTATTCTGAGTACTAGTCGCCATGGCGATCAAATTAGAGAGGAGAGGGAACGGGATTTGAGCGCTTGTTGAGACTTAGAAGAAGGCCATTGCCTAAATATATAAAGACCATGAAGTCACAAACTAGCTAGGATTCCGTTTACATCGATCTAGTCCTTCTATGATTTGGTCTGAAGCGCTCTGGTTTTCCTAGTTGTGTCATGAGTCACAAACTAGCTAGGATTCCGTTTGCATCGATCTAGTCCTTCTATGATTTGGTTTGAAGCGCTCTGGTTTTCCTAGTTGTGTCATGAGTCACAAACTAGCTAGGATTCCGTTTACATCGATCTAGTCCTTCTATGATTTGGTTTGAAGTGCTCTGGTTTTTCTAGTTGTGTCATGAGTCACAAACTAGCTAGGATTCCGTTTACATCGATCTAGTCCTTCTATAATTTGGTTTGAAGCGCTCTGGTTTTCCTAGTTGTGTCATGAGTCACAAACTAGCTAGGGCATCGCATTTGAAGTTATATAGATGATTTGAAGCGCTCTGGTTTTCATTAGTTCTTGTAATGCTCTCATTTCATTAGAAGAAAATAAGAAATAGTACTACCAGCTTCCTCCTTCCTTTTTGCCAATGGCTCCTGAAACTCCTTGCGCTGAGTACATGATATGCCGGCATGAGAAAATAAGTCTGCTGGATCTGCTGAGCCTTCTGATCTTTCGACGACCCCTGATCAGCCATCCGTTCGTGGAATGCAGCAGCTCGGCTGCCGCCGGTCTCGACGGTGTCACGACGGACTGGATCACCGCCCTCACGCTTCTTTTTCAAAAGATATTATCAGCGACTAGAACGCCACTCAAGTGGATTGGGCGCGTTATTGAGTTCACGTTGAACTTGATAGCCCTTAATGGTGGAATACCAGGCTTAATCTGGAACGTTATCACAGGTTTTCTCTCCTCATGATCATATCTTCTTCTTTTCGCTTTTTCTGTGTTGATGTCTTCTTCTTTTCGCTTCTTGTCCCCCAGCGGTTCACCACTTGGTTTTTGTAACCATAAAATAATCTTTGATATAATCAGCTACCTATTCTTTTTCCTTTTTTTTTTCTTTTTTCTTGAAGGATTTACTACACGCACTTAATGTATTACCACATGTGAAATGACACAGGTTAATTAGTGCCTTTTAATTTTTCTTGGAAAAAATATAGAAAAAAAAGAGAGCTTTTTTTGGGCTATTTGATTAAAAAATTCATAGATTGAGGAGTTCATGTACCTATGAATTGCTTTCCAATAAATTTGGTCTAATTTTGTGCATTCTGGGAAGTAGCATTCTCATTATACGTGAGGTCTGTAATACATATATAAGGTTTTGTTTCTTAATTAGTAATATTGTCTTACTTTTGATCGCAGTGTCCGTTGTGATCCCCAAGCGAAGCTCAGCCAACTTCCGATCGATCATTGCACAAATCGATGGGCGAATTGATCTCAGCAAGTGCAACTCTTGGATCAATTTTTCCGACTCAATGGAGGAGCTAAGAGGAATTGGCAAAACGGACCCCTTGGATCTCTCGATGATGGCTGCCAAGGTAGCCTATGAGAATCATGCATACATCAAGGACACAGTAACCAAAAAATGGAAGGTAAAAAATATGAAACTCATGGAGGCTGACCAGATCACAAATATTGGTGATTTTATCCTGAGTAATTAATTGTATTCTGATACATGCATAATGGCTAACTCTGGCTTTGATATTGAATGGATGCAGATGCACTTTGTTGGGTACTACAGTTGCTGGAACAGTAAGTATCATTTTAGGAATGTGTTAAGCTTGACACATCTTCGCCAAGTTCATAACTCGTATTTAGGAATTAAAGGTGGACCAGAGATTGTCAGTCACTCTGTCCAATTAGATAAACAAAGAAAAGAATCATTACGTTGGCAGTCATTTAATTTGTTTTTTATTCATGAGGAGGAGCTTGATATATATATATATATATGCGAGTATAATCCAAGACTTCGCCTAATGAAAGATTTGGCTAATTAGAATGACATGAAATTTTTTACAGAGTTCCTGAAAGACATGACAACACAAGCATTCATCTTTTGCAACAAAGCAGATGACGCCGACCTAATCGTCCTGGCCTTCCGTGGCACCGAGACCTTCAACGCCAACGATTGGTCCACCGACGTCGACCTCTCTTGGCTCTCCATGGGAAAATTGGGCAACGTCCATTTGGGTTTCTTAAAGGCCCTTGGCCTGCAAGATGAGATGGACTACCAGAAAGGCTTCCCAAAGGACTTGAGTTGGAACGATGACAAACCAGTGGCGTACTACGTTGTTAGGGATGCACTCAGAACCTTGCTGAAGAAACACAACAACGCGAAGATACTCGTGACCGGACATAGCTTGGGCGGAGCACTCGCTGCCGTTTTCCCTGCTTTGCTAGCCTTGCACGAGGAAAATGACATCTTAGATTCGATATACGCTGTAATGACATATGGGCAGCCTAGGGTTGGAGATGCTACCTTCAAGAAATACATGAAGTCCATCTTGGGCGAAAGGTACTATAGGATGGTATATCGGTTTGATATCGTCCCACGAGTCCCATTTGATTTGCCACCGATCTCACTGTTTAAGCATTGTGGAATCTGCGTCTACTACCACGGATGGTATAACAGACAGGTAATTAAGCCCTTGGTGTTCGATCTGCGTTCACTTTTCTTTTCAATTATTCCACTCAATTATTTTGAAGTTGCGGCATCTTTATTATTATTTTTCTACTGTGATTAACAGGTTTTGATTGGCGACTCGCCAGACCCCAACTACTTTGAACTAAAATATACAATTCCAGTGCATTTCAATGCTTTGGGTGATCTCATCAAGGCTCTCTTCCTAGGGAGAACCCATGGTAAAGAGTTCAAAGAAGGGTTTCCCTCAATCCTCTACAGGGCATCTGGGCTAATCTTTCCAGGCGTTGCATCTCATAGTCCTAGAGACTACGTCAACGGTGGAAGGCTTGCAAGAGGATAACCGGCTAATCAAGCTGATAAGGAGTGGTTGTTTGCGCGTTTTTATGTACGTACTACAGCATGCAAAAGACCCTAGAAGTAGTTGCTGTCAGTGCTTTGGATTTGTTTGCGAAAATTAAGAATTATATTTCGAAAGGCTACTTAGCCTTGTGTGTTGCATTCACACTGAAGGACATCTATGTGTTTTGCTATCATAATAAGCAATGTTCTGGCGACTCGGAAAAGTCACTTAAAAAAGTCACATATTTTAGTCATTTTACTTCCTTTCACAACAGCTATAAATAGCTATTTTCAAGGGCATCTTCATCAATTTTTTTAGAATTTTTTTTGTTAACCTCTTCCAACGAACATTTAGTTTTCAAGAATATTCTCAATTACTGCTTAAAAAAATCATTTATTTTTCTTAATAATTATAAACAACTTTTGTTTAAGGTTATTTAGGATGTTTAGAGGCTTTTCAACTCCTATAAATGCTCTCAACCCCTCACTTTCACTTTATTTCACTTTGCATCAAATTCTAAGCTCTTTTATATTGTCTTAAGCTCTTCTAAGCTTTTCTAATCTCTATATAAGCTATCATAACCTTTTCCTATAAGCTTTCTTTAATTTTATATAAGTTTCTTTAATTTTATATATAAGCCATCCTAACCACGAAATACATGACGGAAACTTTTCTAAACCAAAAGCAATCAAACATCAAAAAGTTTACTTGCAATGCCTGAAAAGGAACAGAATGGGATTAATGGGTCTACAAATCCTTTTTATGATAAATGTGCAACTTATAAGCTATATTAACAAAAGAAAAGACTGTTCTTTGAGCATAGTGTAAAACTAACATTATTTCATCTTAAATATTTAGTTAGGGAACCATATGCAATTTACATCAAGAAGACTATTACTTGATTTATGCTTTCATGAATTGAAGCTCTCTTCCTTAACAAATGCACCCTGGGTGACAAGCTCCCGGATGCCTGTTTAAAGTCATAAAGATTTAATCAAAAATTAAATAAGAACTATAACCATATAACAGATAGCCAAAATCACAAATTTTTCTTACCTTTGATTCACTAATATCATTTTTAACGGTCTTGAAAAGCTCAGCATGCTCCATCATGGAGTTCAAGTTTCCTTCTCCTCATGATCATCATCATCATCATCGACATCATTACAATCACCATCATTTGAAAAGGTAGCAGCTGGATATGATGCTGGACTGTAGACGAAAGTTGTGCTAAGGTAGATGGATTGGCCTGCATCTTTTCCATCATAAAACGCATGAACTCCTTGGTAGGAAAAAATTACCTGCTTAATTTATTAAAACAAAATATTATAACGAGTATGCAATTCCCAAAAGTATATTAGGATGGGATACAGGTATGGTAAACAAACATGGTGATATATATTTTCATTGAACAATATGCATATAAACAATTTAAAATGAACAAAGCAGTTCATAATCTGAACATCAACTATAACCAGTAATGACAGCTAATATACATCCATAAACAAATAATCTCTTTATACAATACCTTAATTATTAAAATCATTTCAAAAATGCATCTAAAAGAAATTGAACATATATATATATATATATATATATATATATATATATATATATATATATATATATATATATATACAAGAGTTAAAGAGATGCCATGACAGATAACAATTGGTCAAATGAAGATCCAAAACTATGAACTTCAAATAAAAGCCCTAAAACATCATTCAAATGTGAGGCACAGCAGCACAAATAGAGAGCCAAAGTAATGACAAATTGAATATTGAAATTGCGATAAATGCCAAGATGCCAAGATGCCATAACTGTATCTCACGAATTCTCATATCTACATTAAAATTTTTTAAACCTAAAGGTCGTAGCCCACCATGATCTAAATTTAATAAGATAGGGCAGTGGGCTGACCTGAACTCAGGTGAGATGTTTAACTTCGGCCTTAGAAAATATATCAAATTTTTTTGCATTCACTAAGGTCCTTCCTATCAAACTTCTTTCATATTTGGCAAGCCTCTCTTTATTATTACAATAGTTAAATTTACACTCAGTATAACCCAGATCTATTAAGGAAGAAGAATTCATGAAACTTCTAAAATTAGAGCTCACCCAATTATCAACAAAGGGCCTATACCACCTCTGTTTTCCTCTTGTCAAAAAATAGATTTAAAATCTCCCACAACCAGTGGTAGATAATTGAAATCCAAAATATTTTCAATTTTATTCCACAATTGTTGCCTGGCAATACCATTAGTGTTGGCATGGATCACTGCAGGCACATTTGAGAAAGATTCCAATGCGATCACACTATATGGACATTAATTGGCTACTAGTGTAGGTAAACTTAATATTACCCAAGCCCTTTCTCCACAAATAAATGAAATGGTCACTCCTGAAAGGCCGTGAGAGTCAATAGCACAAACATTTCAAGCAAATCCAAATTTCTTTTTCCATTTATTTAAAGCCACACTAGAAAGCCAGGTCTCTAACAATAACGCATACGCTAACATTCTACTGAGAAAAAAGTTTTATACCCATTCTTCTGCAAAATCAAATAATTATGTTGATGGGAAAATAGAATTAGATGGGGAGATACCTCTACAGGGCATTGTTAAGCTTTGGTTGCTGCTGGACCTGCTTGAACTCACCGGCAACATCACTCTTTTTTATTATTATTATGTCATCCTAGGACCAAAGCATCCATTGGCTGCGCACCCGTGCGGGTGCATATTCGGAATGGGCTGTGCGTGCATGCCTGCATGGGCGTGCGGCCAATGACTGTGCTCGGTGCATACCTTCATACATCGAAGGCGATGCACAAAGTTGTTCCCTTCCAGAAGAAAAAGTTTTTGTGCATCGCCTCCTGTGCACGAAAGCGCGACCAAACGCGCTCATTGGCCGCACGTGCATGCAGGCGCGCGTGCAGGGCACGCCATAGCCCATTGGGCTATGGCACGCGCGCCTGCATGATCGCGTGGCCATTCGGTTATGGGTCATGGCACACGCGTTTGCAGGGGCATGCAGCATTTGGTGCACGCCTTCATGCACTGAAGGCGGTGAACAAATTTGTTCCCTTTCTAGAATGCTTGAGCACCTCCTCGATCCAAGCTCTCATGCATGGCAACGTTTTGGTACCCAACTCAAGCGGGAACACCACCCATCATCGCCGGGATACTCGCTAAATAATAGTTTTTGTGTGCATACGTAATTGATGTGAAATTAATTTTCTTAAAAATATATATCATACGATATTATATATTTATATACTATTTAGCTTATAAGAATTATAAATTAAATAATTATAAAGATGGTATCAAATGATCTGATTTATCCTTAATTATTTATATCTCTCTTTCCCACATGATCAAATTTTCCTGGTCTGCTAGGTGATGGAATTACGTACGTGCATGACCCATGAGTCTAACTTGGCCTGAAGGTTGCATTTGATCCTGTAAAAGTTCAAATATCAACAAGAAGTTACGAATAAATGAGTCAAGTTTGAGCTTGTCCTGCAGTAAAAAATTGCCTTTGAAAGATGACTTTGCTGCAAAGTTTTGGTTATATGATCCAGAACTTGAAAATAAGAGAGGCCCATTTCTGAGCAAAATACAAGCAGTTATCTTGCCATACTGAATGTATTTCAAAGCAAACTCTATTACCTCTGTAGACCAAGTTCAGTACACAAGATGCCATGATATCCATACCTTGAATAGCTTTGTTGGCATTGTCTGGCCACCATGAGGCAATCTACCCACCTCGTATCGTATGTGTTAAAATATAATTATTATTAGTTTTTAGTATTTTATTTTATTTTATTTAGTCTGAGTTGGGCTTTTAAATAATGGGCCTATCTTTTTATGCTTTGGTGGGATAGCTTAGATGGATAAGATCATAAGAGCCATTATGTTTATTCGTAGAAACAAGAAACAATATTATATGGTGATGTGCTTAATGAAACTTAATGAAACATAATAGATCTATTTTCTTCTTGAGAGAAAACCCTTCTTCTATCTTGATTTCTTTTCCTAAAATAATCTGTGTTGGAAACAATCCCAACAAAAATTAGAATCAGAGCCTGATTTCCTTAATCCCATCATATCCAAAGCAAAGTCATGAAAAAAAATCCAAACAAAGGATTCACAACCTTCCCAGCTTCTTCGCTCGTTCCTGTTTTCACCATCGATGATCAAGAACCACCAAGAAGAAGTTCGTGCCGCTCGATCTCCGCAACAAGAAGTCATCGCCAAAGGATACAATCAAGAAGAAGGCATTGATTTTGATAAAACTTTTGCACCTATAGCTAGAATAGAAGCCATTAGGCTATTACTAGCATTTGCATGTCACATGAACATTAATTTATTTCAAATGGATGTCAAAAGTGCATTTTTAAATGGATTAATAAATGAAGAAATATATGTAGAACAATCACCAGGTTTTGAAGATCACGATTTTCAAATCACGTTTTTAAATTGCACAAGGCATTATATGGTTTGAAACAAGCACCTAGAGCTTGGTATGATAGACTAAGTAAATTTTTGATTGAAAATGAATTTACAAGAGGAAATGTTGATAAAATATTATTTTTGAAAAGAAAAAATAAAGATTTACTTGTAGTTCAAATTTATGTTGATGACATTATATTTGATGCTACTAACGATCTTCTATGTCAAGAGTTTGCTAAGTTAATGCAGGGAGAATTTGAAATGAGCATGATGGAAGAACTCAATTTCTTCCTTGGACTCCAAATCAAACAAAGCAAAGAGGGTATCTTTATCAACCAAACAAAGTACACAAGAGAAATTCTAAAGAAGTTTGGTATGGAATCAATTAAACCCCTTGGAACACCAATGAGTCCTTCATGCAAGCTGGACAAAGATGAAGAAGGTAAGAAGGTTGATCAAAAATATTATCGAGGTATAATCAGATCCCTACTTTATTTAACTGCAAGTAGACCAGACATAATGTTTGTTGTTTGCTTATGTGCTAGATTTCAGTCAGAACCTAAAGAATCACATTTAATTGCTGTTAAAAGAATACTAAGATACTTAAGTGGAACAAAAAATGTAGGTTTATGGTATTCTAGAGACTCAACATTAAATCTGATTGCATACACTGATTCTGATTATGCTGGATGCAAGTTAGATAGAAAAAGCACAAGTGGTGCATGCCAATTTTTAGAAAGTAACTTAATCTCATGGTTTAGCAAAAAGCAAAATTCGGTTGCATTATCTACTGCTGAAGCAGAATATGTTGCAGCTGGAAGTTGCTGTGCTCAAATCCTATGGATTAAGAGACAACTTGAAGACTATGGTATCACACTTGATAAGACACCTATAAGATGTGATAATACTAGTGCAATAAATCTAACTAAAAATCCAATTCAACATTCAAGAACAAAGCATATTGAAATAAGATATCACTTTATAAGAGAACATGTAGCCAATAATGAAATTTGTCTTGATTATGTGAATACTAAAGAACAACTAGCAGATATATTAACAAAACCCTTAAGTGAAGAGAGATTTTGTTATCTTAGAGGAGAATTAGGAGTTTGTGATCCTTTGGAATAGTTTTCTGAAACTCTTAAGGACATCTATCTAGATTTCATCATTTTCTTGAAAAATCTTGATATTTCAATAAGGAAATCTATCTAGATCTTGATTCATTGTTTCCCCAATTGCTAAGGAACATTAATCTATAATTTGATGATTAATTTGAATAGTTTTAAATCCTTGAAACTTAATTTTTTTTATCTCTGAAACTGTTAGAGTCGACTCTGACAGTTTGTGGAGTCGACACCTGAGTTTTTGATGTTCTGTCTAAGCGATTAGAGCCGACTCTGGCTTTTATGGAGCCGACTCTAATTCGAGCGCTGACAGATTTGCTGGTTCGAAACCGACACCCAGTTTTCGGGAGTCAACTCTAAGTCAAGCTAGGTCAAAAATAAAAAGGCGAAGTCGACCCTCAATCATTCCATTCGTCTCCAAAACCTAACCAAAAAGCTCCAAAGCCTTTCCAACTTCCCCAATCTACTCAAAACCCTTGATTAATCTTCCAATATTCTCAATGGCACCTAAGAGGCATGGATTCGTCGGTGGAGCATCCGTTCCAACGAAGAGACGCACTGTTCGGAGGCAACCCTCGCCTTCCTCCTCTTCGGCCACTCAAGAGGATTCCCCTCCTTCACCATCTTCACTCAAAGTTGATCATTTAGCCGGTAAGACCATTACCACTGGGAGAAAGGTGAATTTTGATTTCTTTGAATCGGAAGGTTTCTCTATTGGAAGAAATTTAAAGGAAATGGGATGGGAAAAAATCTGTTCACTTGATATACCCACATATCCATCCTTAGTGAGAGAGTTTTACAACGGTTTAAACAGAGGAGAAGGTGGATTAATAAGTATAGTAAGAGGAACAAGAGTGACAATAACCTCTGAGATTTTTGGAAACTTATTGAAAATGCCCACAATCGGATTAATGGAATATCAACATGAGGATAGAAGTGGAGCATTGACAAGAATGCTAGGAAGAGATGTAACTGAGTTTGAAGAAATCTTTGCAAATCAATTGAATCTAGAACTCAGATTACTACATAATATCTGTGGAAGAATCTTGTTTCCAAAAATTGGTAGATTCGAGTATGTCTCGGAGCGAGAAGTTTTGTTAATGGATTGTATAATTACTGGAAGGCCAGTCAATCTAGCTGGCATGATGATTGGATACATGGCAGAGGCAGCTACAAAGAAGAGATCAACACTGCCATATGGTATGATTCTGACACTAATCTTTAGAAGCCAAGGTGTGCTCATTATGAAGAATGAACCTTTAAGAAAATTGAGACACACTGATTACTATAGCATACCTACTATTCATCGGATGGGCTTCAAGAAATTGAATGGTGTTTGGATGAAGGGAGGAAGAGAGGAAAGAGCAGAAAGAGATAGAGCAGAAGAAACCAGAGTAGAAGACATCCCGGGACCATCCACTGAGGGACCATCTGTCCCTGATCCATCTATTGCGGGACCTTCTTCAGCTGGACCTTCAGAGGCCGGACCTAGTACTATTCCCTCACCTCCACATTAGCCTATAATAAATTCTGGAAGATTCTCTGATGAACAAATTGATCAGTTAAGAGGTTTACTTGCTGAGTATGATAGTCAGAGATCTCAAGAAATTTCTCAATTAAAAGAAGACTTTAATCAGTTGAAGGAAGAACTTAATTCGAGACTGGATATGATCTCCTTTACCTTAAGCAATTCAGTTGAATCCTTTGGGGCTGATCTTCACAAAATCTTCGAAAGGATGGAAGGTATTGCTGATGGGTCAGGATCTTATGTTCATGCAACGGGTTAATTGAAGAAGGACATTGACCTTGCAGTCTCTCAAATCGAAGCTTGCCTTGAAAACTTTAAGAAATCACAAAAGGATGATGTAATGGAAATCATAGGTCATTTGAAGAAAATTGTATTCAAACATATCTGACCTTGATTTTGATTTTGATAGTTTGTACTTAGGAAGTTTTTGAATATCTAATGTATTTCATTTTGAAATGTATATGAATCAACTAATGTAATGGTTCTTGCTTATGAAATGCAATTTCACATTTTCAAATATTGATTGCTTGGATCCCTATGCTTTATTGAGTCTACAAATTTTTTTAATAGCTTTCTTTATCTAATACTCTCCTTATTGCTGATAACAAAAAAGGGGGAGAGATGGTTGAGATGGTTGAATATGCAAAGAAAGAAAAACTTAAAAATTTCAATGAAAGATGGTTGTATGCAAAGAAAGATTGAATATGAATATTGAATATGAATAAGCGAAGACTTGAAAATTTTAATGAAGGGAGAGATGGTTGTATATGCATAAAGAAAGAAAGAAAGGGGGAGAAATAATTGTTTATGCAAAATGACTTGAAATGTTAATCAGTTAAAATTTGATGCTTATATATAGGGGGAGCTATTCAATACAGGGGGAGCTTAACAAAAAGCTCAATTGCAATTTTATGCACATTAAGATTAAATATTCATAATTGATGAATTATATTGAACTCATGCACAATTTTAAAAGCTTACTTTGAATATTGGCATCAAATCCTTCATTTAAAATGTTTAAGTTTCAAAATGACGATAATCTTTAAGTTTGAATGAATTTTTGAATGCATATACTCAAAGTTTTTGTTATCATCAAAAAGGGGGAGATTGTTGACCCAATTGATGATTTTGATGATTAACAAAACTACTTGAGTATAACTATTGGAGGCTCTAATGATTTTGATTTAGTGTTTCAGATTATTAGACTATTGAATGATCAAAATCAGGAGTTACATAGTGTTCTGGATCGAATCTAATGTCTAGGTAAGAATTGCAGACATTAGAGTCGACTCCGAGAATCACAGAGCCGACTCCGAAACTGGCACGGACGTTAGAGTCGACTCCGAGACTGTTAGAGTCGACTCTCACAGAAGAAGCAGAAAGTCGATTTTTCTGGCCCCGACCTAGAGTCGACTCCAGGTAAGTTAGAGTCGACTCCGGAAAAGTTTCTTGTCGACCCCAGAAAAGTCAGAGACGATTCCAGAAATATCGTTTTGAGATGACTCGAGCTAGAGCCGCCTCCAGAAAAGTTAGAGTCGACTCCAACCCACCTGGAACGAAAAATCAAGTTGCCAGATCAGCTCTAACGGTAATATTTCCATTTTACCTTATTTCTAATGGATATATTTTGATACAAGGTACACTCCAATGGATAGTTTTCTTCCAAAAATGGTGTGAAAGAAATCTATAAAAAGGGAAGACTATTGTTCAAAAAAAAATGGAAAAAGAAGGGAAAAGAGAGAAAATCTGAGATAGACAAATCTCATTTCAAAAATCCGAGAGCTTGAATCTTAAGAGGAAAACCTTCTAGCTCAAATCCACTCCACTCCAAAAAGCTCAAGAGGAATTCAAAGCATTCAAATCAAGTTATTGTGGATTTCCCAACTTGGAGAAAGGAGATTCGTTTCTTGCTTTTCAACTCTTCTCAACTGCTTCAACTGTGAAGAATCGGAGCTGAGGCTTGATTCAATCCAGCAAGGAGAAGAAGAAAAGAAGAAAAGCTCAAAAGCCAATCAATCTACAAATCAGGCTTTTCTAAACCTTGTTATTCTTATATTTGTATATCTCCTCATTGAGGAGCTTTGTATTTCAAAAATAATACTTATTTTGTTTGTGCCTAGTTCAATCTGGGGGATTAAACTAGAGGAGGTAGTTTTACCTCGGTTCAAGCTTGGTTAAGCTTGGGTTAGGGTTTTTGTGCTGGTGAGCCCTTGAAAACCAGCTGGGTTCGTTGTGCGCCCGGAAAAACAACAAGTTCGAGTTGTGAGCTTGTAAAACAACTCTGCTGTAATCTAGGATGATTATAGTGTGGACCCAAGTGAATCTTGGGAGTGGACATAGGTGTTGGATACACCGAACCACTATAAAATCTTTTGTGTTTGCCGTGCTCTATTGTCTCTTTCTCTATCTCTATTTTATTCACTGCACTTTATAGTTACCTTGCATTTGCCTTCATTAATCTCAATCAAACTATTTTAAAAAGGCTAATTTTTTAAAGAACCCAATTCACCCCCCCTCTTGGGTTGTCATCTGGGCCAACACCCACCACCAAATCCTTCAGTTATCGGCAACGTCAATGTAATAATGGCGGCCAGATCCCTATCTTCTTGGCCAGGCGAGGAGGAGAACCCACCGAAGAAAGCTTGGGTCGATGAGCTCACCTTCTCTAATGAAGACCTTGGGGAGGTACAGTACCCCCATGATGATGCTCTGATTGTATCTTTAAATATGAACAATTACAATGTACACCGGATTCTGGTTGATAGTGGAAGCTCTGTTAACGTTCTGTATTTCGATGCCTTTATGAGTTTAAAATTCCGGGTAGAAAGCCTCTGACTGGTGGAGTCCATCCTGGTGGGCTTCACAGGTGACTCCATAATCGCTGAAGGAGTCATTACTCTGTCAGTCCGAGTTGGCACCTGGCCCCATGTGGCTATCTTGTTCATGGATTTCCTCGTGACTAAGCTCCGATCTCCGTACAACGCCATCCTCGGTAGACCGGGGCAAATCTCTCTTAAGGCAATCATTTCCATTCCCCATCTCGCCATGATGTTTCCCACCGAATGGGGAGTAAGGGTTGTTCGAGAAGCCATATCGTAGCTCGGCATTGCTTTGTTGCCGACCTCCAATCCAGAAAGCTCGAGGTGGACGGGCTGGATGCTCGAGAAGATCTCGCCGAGCAATGAGGAGAGCCCACCGAAGAACTGGAGGAGGTACCACTTGACGAGGCTTGGCCCGACCGAACTATAAAGGTCGGATCACAACTAGAAGGAAAGCTTCGACAAGAATTGATTGAGTTCCTTCGGAGGAATAACGACGTCTTCGCCTGGTTGCATCGGATATGCTTGGAATCAGCCCAGACATCCTAGTCCACCACCTCAGCGTGGACGAAATATTCAGGCCCCTTAAGCAGAAGAAGAGGAGCTTCGCCCCAAAGCACCCCATCGAAGAAGAGGTGGATAAGCTCTTCAAAGCCAAGTTTATCCGGGAGGTTAGTTACCCTGATTGGCTAGCGAACGTGGTCATGGTAAAGAAGTCAAATGGCAAATGGAGGATCTGCATCGACTTCACTGACCTCAATAAGGCTTGCCCCCTCTTCCGTGGATTGACCAGCTCGTGGATTCAACTTTAGGCCATCAAATGCTAACCTTCATGGATACATATTCGGGCTACAACCAGATCCGAATGGCGCCCAAAGACGAAGAGAAAATTTCCTTCATCACCAACCGAGGTATCTATTGCTATCGAGTTATGCCCTTTGGTTTGAAAAATGCAGGTGCCACCTACCAAAGGCTGGTCAACAAAGTCTTCAAGGAGCAAATCGATCGAAACATGGAGGTGTATGTTGATGACATGCTGGTAAAAAGCAAGGAGGCATCACAGCACATTGAGGACCTTGCAGAGAGCTTCACTACACTTCGAAAATATCAGATGAAGCTCAATCCCACCAAATGCACCTTCGGAGTCAATTTTGGGAAATTCCTCGGCTTCATGGTTTCACAGCAAGGCATTGAGGCAAATCCTCAGAAAATCCAAGCCCTGCAACAAATGGCTCCGCCAGAGTTAGTCAAGGATGTGCAGTGCCTCACCGGGAGGGTAGCAGCCCTCAGTCTCTTCATTGCTTGGTTGGCCGATAAATTCCTTCCCTTCTTCAAAGTGCTTTGATCGATCAAAAACTTTCAGTGGACCCCTGACTGCCAGAAGTCTTTCGAAGACCTCAAGAAATACCTCGGCTCGCCACCTCTCCTCAGTAGCCCGAAGCCAGGGGAGTTGCTGAATCTGTACCTCGCAGTCTCTGAAAACGCTGTTGGCTCGGTGCTAACCAGAGAGGAGAACAGAGTCCAAAGGACTGTCTATTATGTCAGCAAACTACTCAAATATGCTGAAATGAGGTACACTCGGATCAAAAAGATGGTCCTAGCTCTAGTAACATCGGTCCAAAAGTCGCGGCCATACTTCAAGGCACATACTGTCATCGTCCTGACCGACCAACCTCTCAAGGCAATTATCCATCGTCCATAAGCATCAAGGAGAATGACCAAATGGGCTATCGAGCTGAGCGAGCATGACATTCAGTATCAGCTGCGTCCAACCATTAAAGCCCAAGTTCTGGCAGACTTTCTCCTCGAATGCACCATACCCAAAGATGGCTCTATTACAGACTCACCTGGACAACCAGAGCCCAGCGCCCCATGCTTGCTCCATGCGGATGGATCCTCCAGCACAAGCGGTTTTGGCACCGGCCTAGTCCTCACCAGTCCGAAGGCTCGACCTTTGAATATGGCATTTGCTTCTCCTTCCCAGCCTCAAACAATGAGGCATAGCACGAAGCCTTACTCTTCGGACTTCGAATCATCCGTGAGCTTAAAGTCAAGAAGCTGATTGCCTATACCAACTCTCAATTGGTGGCTAAAAAGGTGTAGGAAGAATTCGAGGCTTGAGAGTCAAGTATGATTTGGTATCTCTAAAAAGTGCACGATCTATCTTCCTATTTCGATGAATTCAAAATTATCCAGATCCCAAGGGTTAAAAATGCATGCGCCGACCTTTTGTCCCGCCTGGCAACTACAGAGTCGATGGATCTCGAGTGAAAATTCCACCTAGAAGTCCTAGAGAAGCCCAGCATCGTCGATGTTGATCACATGATGCAGGTTGACACCGAACCATCCTAGATGGACCCCCTGCACCGATACCTCAAAGAAGGGTTGCTGCCCACAGATAGAAAGGAAGCAAGGAAGTTGAAATTGTAATCATCTCATTATGTTCTGATTGATGATCAGCTATATAAGCGATCCTTCTCCATGCCATTGCTCAAATGCCTCCGTCCATCACAAGCCGATTATGCTCTTCAGGAGGTTCATGAAGGCATCTAGGCAATCACCTCGGCAGCATCGTTACTTTCAATGCTTGATTAGAAAATATCGACAACGTGGTTTTGAAACTGCGTTGCTGGAGTCATCACAGCCCCGTCGTGCATGGTGAAATTGTGCTTCCCCCTACCCGTCTTGCATGACAACTTACACCAACCCATCATCCTAAGGCATAGGATATGTACCGTGGCAAGGTTATATAGGTAGTTGAAAGATCATTGTGATGATACATGAGACCATTACTTTACCTTGATATGCCATGCAATGTGGCTGCTGAACAGGTAATCGAGTTCCACGAGCTGAGTTCCCTCTATAAAAAGAGTGCATCCCGACTTCTCGGGGTCATCGCTTCTGTCTCCTTTCTCTCAGCTATACCCCTTCTCCTTTCCTCCTCATTCCTTTTTGCCAATAGTTTCTGAAACTCCTTGTGATGGGTACATGATATGCCGGCATAAGAAAATAAGCCTGCTGGATCTATTGAGCCTTCTGATCTTTAGAAGACCCCTCATCAGCCATCAGTTCGTGGAATGCAGCACACAAACACTCAAGTGACTAGAACAACACTCAAGTGGATTGGGCGCGTTACTGAGTTCACGTTGAACTTGATATCCCTTAATGGTGGAATGGGGCATAATCTGGAATGTTATCACAGGTTTTCTCTCCTCATCGATGATGCGAATGGTTAGGATGGCTTGCTCAAGCGTCGAGAAGTTAAAAATCGAGTACATGGGTGAAAGTATAATTTCACCGCGCGAAGGGACCGAGAGTCCATTAATATCCGAATGCATCAGGAGCTTGTTTGCATAGGATAATGATAAGAGTAGTTAATTGAAGGATGACCATGAGGCACATGTAGGTATAGGCTATTATTATTTTTTTTTCTAAGTACGGAAGCTGGCGTGCTATCAGAGTAGTTGCGCACAATAGAGTAGAATGAGGTGAGGTTGATCGACTAACGAGGTAGGGTGAGGTTGATCGAGGCGTGCTAAGTCAGCCTCTCTCTTTCTCACAGCACAATAGGGTAGGGTTATTGAGCTCCGATTGTATCTTCTCTCTCCTCTCTCTTGCTCAAAGTGGAGAATAGAAGACGCCTTGCTTGGCTTCGTTCAATCCCTTCCGAAGACCTCTGCCCTTTCTTTTAAAAGTTGTAGCTACGGCCTTATGTGCTTATCCCGTTCTTATCCCATGCACCGCCACCGCCCAAAACTCTCTTGAAGCTTATCTTTTTATGGCCGTTGGATTGGCTGATGAAGGGCTAAGAATGTTCCCCAAAATAGTGCCTCAAAAGTCTATCCAAAGCTTAAGTTCGGAACAAATCCAAAATGCCCTGAATGCCTCTCAAAAAAGGCTAGTTGGATGTACGCGCACCAGCCTAGACGTTGAGCGCGCGTCTGAGCGTTGGCCGTTGGATGCACGCCCGCTTAGCGCATGCCAACGATTGAGCGGGCTGCTTGCCCGTCCGTCATGTGCAAGCGCTGTCAAGCTGGCCGTCTGTCAGCCGGGCGTGCGCAGGAAACGAGTGCATCGGATGCCCATGGGGTGCGCTCGTGCGGTCGGGTGCCAGGCTGGCGCCCGCCAGCCTGTCCGGTGGGCGCGCTCGGGCGGCCGCACGGTTTGGTCGAGTTCCACGAGCCGAGTTGTAACGCATAGAATGTAACTTGGGTCGCATGAGGACGAAGGTCTGGATAAGTTCGACATGGGAGACAGCCGGAGGAGAGAGGAGTGTCCGTTCTCTGCTTCTGCGACACCTGTCCCGACGACAGGCAGGGGTCCGCGATGGCCGCTAGCGGGACGGAGGTGCCGACTCTCGGCCGGCAACAACTCCCGCTACGGGCTTCGCCACGTGTCCATTCTCCCGACCTCCGACCGCGACACGTGGCGCAAGGAAGGCGAGTCCTGCCAGGGCCATATCCGGGATCCCGCAAAAGTTCCGAGGGGCACTAAGAGACGCTCTCGCTCTCTCTCTCGCTCTCTCTCTCTCCGTTCCGTCTCTAGTTCTAGTTTCCCAAAAAAAACTCCAATGGCTTCTCTCTTCGGTTTCCTTTGGGGCCATCGCTCCTCTCCCCTTCTTTGCTAATGGCTCAGGTCAGATCCGCAACCAGGCGATCTTCTTCCTCCATCTCATGCGCAAGCCGATCCGCAACCAGGCGATCGACCAACTCACACATCTCTTCCAGCTTCTGGATGTAACTCGCTTCGGCTACCACCTCCATGTCAGCGTGGCCCATGGCCTCCGCTCTCCTCGCCGCGGCATGAGCAAAGCGGGATATCCGCGGCCACGAGAGCGTGGAAATTTCATCGAGCGGCGTGCGCCCTTTGGGGACAAACGGCGCGATGACCTTCTTGGCGGCCTCGACGGTCGAGAAGTGCGCCGAGGGGTCATCGACGGGGATGTCATGGCTCACAGTTAGCGGAAAAGGAGTCCAGAATTCATAGTATTTCCCTCGGAGGGGCGAGGGAATCAAGCACACCACGCTGTGGCTCAGCGTCAGTTTGACGAGCATGCGGGGACGGGCGTCGGTGCTGAGAGATGACACTGAGTCAAGCCAGAGCACCAACTCCCCATCTTTCCAGGGAAAATGATCGCATGAATGGGCAGCCATCGGTGGGTTATTCTGAGTACTAGTCGCCATGGCGATCAAATTAGAGAGGAGAGGGAACGGGATTTGAGCGCTTGTTGAGACGTAGAAGAAGGCCATTGCCTAAATATATAAAGACCATGAAGTCACAAACTAGCTAGGATTCCGTTTACATCGATCTAGTCCTTCTATGATTTGGTCTGAAGCGCTCTGGTTTTCCTAGTTGTGTCATGAGTCACAAACTAGCTAGGATTCCGTTTGCATCGATCTAGTCCTTCTATGATTTGGTTTGAAGCGCTCTGGTTTTCCTAGTTGTGTCATGAGTCACAAACTAGCTAGGATTCCGTTTATATCGATCTTGTCCTTCTATGATTTGGTTTGAAGTGCTCTGGTTTTTCTAGTTGTGTCATGAGTCACAAACTAGCTAGGATTCCGTTTACATCGATCTAGTCCTTCTATGATTTGGTTTGAAGCGCTCTGGTTTTCCTAGTTGTGTCATGAGTCACAAACTAGCTAGGGCATCGCATTTGAAGTTATATAGATGATTTGAAGCGCTCTGGTTTTCATTAGTTCTTGTAATGCTCTCATTTCATTAGAAGAAAATAAGAAATAGTACTACCAGCTTCCTCCTTCCTTTTTGCCAATGGCTCCTGAAACTCCTTGCGCTGAGTACATGATATGCCGGCATGAGAAAATAAGTCTGCTGGATCTGCTGAGCCTTCTGATCTTTCGACGACCCCTGATCAGCCATCCGTTCGTGGAATGCAGCAGCTCGGCTGCCGCCGGTCTCGACGGTGTCACGACGGACTGGATCACCGCCCTCACGCTTCTTTTTCAAAAGATATTATCAGCGACTAGAACGCCACTCAAGTGGATTGGGCGCGTTATTGAGTTCACGTTGAACTTGATAGCCCTTAATGATGGAATACCAGGCTTAATCTGGAACGTTATCACAGGTTTTCTCTCCTCATGATCATATCTTCTTCTTTTCGCTTTTTCTGTGTTGATGTCTTCTTCTTTTCGCTTCTTGTCCCCACCACTTGGTTTTTGTAACCATAAAATAATCTTTGATATAATCAGCTACCTATTCTTTTTCCTTTTTTTTTTCTTTTTTCTTGAAGGATTTACTACACGCACTTAATGTATTACCACATGTGAAATGACACAGGTTAATTAGTGCCTTTTAATTTTTCTTGGAAAAAATATAGAAAAAAAAGAGAGCTTTTTTTGGGCTATTTGATTAAAAAATTCATAGATTGAGGAGTTCATGTACCTATGAATTGCTTTCCAATAAATTTGGTCTAATTTTGTGCATTCTGGGAAGTAGCATTCTCATTATACGTGAGGTCTGTAATACATATATAAGGTTTTGTTTCTTAATTAGTAATATTGTCTTACTTTTGATCGCAGTGTCCGTTGTGATCCCCAAGCGAAGCTCAGCCAACTTCCGATCGATCATTGCACAAATCGATGGGCGAATTGATCTCAGCAAGTGCAACTCTTGGATCAATTTTTCCGACTCAATGGAGGAGCTAAGAGGAATTGGCAAAACGGACCCCTTGGATCTCTCGATGATGGCTGCCAAGGTAGCCTATGAGAATCATGCATACATCAAGGACACAGTAACCAAAAAATGGAAGGTAAAAAATATGAAACTCATGGAGGCTGACCAGATCACAAATATTGGTGATTTTATCCTGAGTAATTAATTGTATTCTGATACATGCATAATGGCTAACTCTGGCTTTGATATTGAATGGATGCAGATGCACTTTGTTGGGTACTACAGTTGCTGGAACAGTAAGTATCATTTTAGGAATGTGTTAAGCTTGACACATCTTCGCCAAGTTCATAACTCGTATTTAGGAATTAAAGGTGGACCAGAGATTGTCAGTCACTCTGTCCAATTAGATAAACAAAGAAAAGAATCATTACGTTGGCAGTCATTTAATTTGTTTTTTATTCATGAGGAGGAGCTTGATATATATATATATATATGCGAGTATAATCCAAGACTTCGCCTAATGAAAGATTTGGCTAATTAGAATGACATGAAATTTTTTACAGAGTTCCTGAAAGACATGACAACACAAGCATTCATCTTTTGCAACAAAGCAGATGACGCCGACCTAATCGTCCTGGCCTTCCGTGGCACCGAGACCTTCAACGCCAACGATTGGTCCACCGACGTCGACCTCTCTTGGCTCTCCATGGGAAAATTGGGCAACGTCCATTTGGGTTTCTTAAAGGCCCTTGGCCTGCAAGATGAGATGGACTACCAGAAAGGCTTCCCAAAGGACTTGAGTTGGAACGATGACAAACCAGTGGCGTACTACGTTGTTAGGGATGCACTCAGAACCTTGCTGAAGAAACACAACAACGCGAAGATACTCGTGACCGGACATAGCTTGGGCGGAGCACTCGCTGCCGTTTTCCCTGCTTTGCTAGCCTTGCACGAGGAAAATGACATCTTAGATTCGATATACGCTGTAATGACATATGGGCAGCCTAGGGTTGGAGATGCTACCTTCAAGAAATACATGAAGTCCATCTTGGGCGAAAGGTACTATAGGATGGTATATCGGTTTGATATCGTCCCACGAGTCCCATTTGATTTGCCACCGATCTCACTGTTTAAGCATTGTGGAATCTGCGTCTACTACCACGGATGGTATAACAGACAGGTAATTAAGCCCTTGGTGTTCGATCTGCGTTCACTTTTCTTTTCAATTATTCCACTCAATTATTTTGAAGTTGCGGCATCTTTATTATTTTTTTCTACTGTGATTAACAGGTTTTGATTGGCGACTCGCCAGACCCCAACTACTTTGAACTAAAATATACAATTCCAGTGCATTTCAATGCTTTGGGTGATCTCATCAAGGCTCTCTTCCTAGGGAGAACCCATGGTAAAGAGTTCAAAGAAGGGTTTCCCTCAATCCTCTACAGGGCATCTGGGCTAATCTTTCCAGGCGTTGCATCTCATAGTCCTAGAGACTACGTCAACGGTGGAAGGCTTGCAAGAGGATAACCGGCTAATCAAGCTGATAAGGAGTGGTTGTTTGCGCGTTTTTATGTACGTACTACAGCATGCAAAAGACCCTAGAAGTAGTTGCTGTCAGTGCTTTGGATTTGTTTGCGAAAATTAAGAATTATATTTCGAAAGGCTACTTAGCCTTGTGTGTTGCATTCACACTGAAGGACATCTATGTGTTTTGCTATCATAATAAGCAATGTTCTGGCGACTCGGAAAAGTCACTTAAAAAAGTCACATATTTTAGTCATTTTACTTCCTTTCACAACAGCTATAAATAGCTATTTTCAAGGGCATCTTCATCAATTTTTTTAGAATTTTTTTTAACCTCTTCCAACGAACATTTAGTTTTCAAGAATATTCTCAATTACTGCTTAAAAAAATCATTTATTTTTCTTAATAATTATAAACAACTTTTGTTTAAGGTTATTTAGGATGTTTAGAGGCTTTTCAACTCCTATAAATGCTCTCAACCCCTCACTTTCACTTTATTTCACTTTACATCAAATTCTAAGCTCTTTTATATTGTCTTAAGCTCTTCTAAGCTTTTCTAATCTCTATATAAGCTATCATAACCTTTTCCTATAAGCTTTCTTTAATTTTATATAAGTTTCTTTAATTTTATATATAAGCCATCCTAACCACGAAATACATGACGGAAACTTTTCTAAACCAAAAGCAATCAAACATCAAAAAGTTTACTTGCAATGCCTGAAAAGGAACAGAATGGGATTAATGGGTCTACAAATCCTTTTTATGATAAATGTGCAACTTATAAGCTATATTAACAAAAGAAAAGACTGTTCTTTGAGCATAGTGTAAAACTAACATCTATTTCATCTTAAATATTTAGTTAGGGAACCATATGCAATTTACATCAAGAAGACTATTACTTGATTTATGCTTTCATGAATTGAAGCTCTCTTCCTTAACAAATGCACCCTGGGTGACAAGCTCCCGGATGCCTGTTTAAAGTCATAAAGATTTAATCAAAAATTAAATAAGAACTATAACCATATAACAGATAGCCAAAATCACAAATTTTGCTTACCTTTGATTCACTAATATCATTTTTAACGGTCTTGAAAAGCTCAGCATGCTCCATCATGGAGTTCAAGTTTCCTTCTCCTCATGATCATCATCATCATCATCGACATCATTACAATCACCATCATTTGAAAAGGTAGCAGCTGGATATGATGCTGGACTGTAGACGAAAGTTGTGCTAAGGTAGATGGATTGGCCTGCATCTTTTCCATCAAAAACATGAACTCCTTGGTAGGAAAAAATTACCTGCTTAATTTATTAAAACAAAATATTATAACGAGTATGCAATTCCCAAAAGTATATTAGGATGGGATACAGGTATGGTAAACAAACATGGTAATATATTTTTCATTGAACAATATGCATATAAACAATTTAAAATGAACAAAGCAGTTCATAATCTGAACAGCAACTATAACCAGTAATGACAGCTAATACATCCATAAACAAATAATCTCTTTATACAATACCTTAATTATTAAAATCATTTCAAAAATGCATCTAAAAGAAATTGAACATATATATATATATATATATATATATATATATATATATATATACAAGAGTTAAAGAGATGCCATGACAGATAGCCATTGGTCAAATGAAGATCCAAAACTATGAACTTCAAATAAAAGCCCTAAAACATCATTCAAATGTGAGGCACAGCAACACAAGTAGAGAACCAAAGTAATGACAAATTGAATATTGAAATTGCGATAAATGCCAAGATGCCAAGATGCCATAACTGTATCTCACGAATTCTCATATCTACACTAAAATTTTTTAAACCTAATGGTCGTAGCCCACCATGATCTTAAATTTAATAAGATAGGGCAGTGGGCTGACCTGAACTCAGGTGAGATGTTTAACTTCGGCCTTAGAAAATATATCAAATTTTTTCGCATTCACTAAGGTCCTTCCTATCAAACTTCTTTCATATTTTGGCAAGCCTCTCTTTATTATTACAATAGTTAAATTTACACTCAGTATAACCCAGATCTATTAAGGAAGAAGAATTCATGAAACTTCTAAAATTAGAGCTCACCCAATTATCAACAAAGGGCCTATACCACCTCTGTTTTCCTCTTGTCAAAAAATAGATTTAAAATCTCCCACAACCAGTGATAGATAATTGAAATCCAAAATATTTTCAATTTTATTCCACAATTGTTGCCCGGCAATACCATTAGTGTTGGCATGGATCACTGCAGGAATCCACATTTGAGAAAGATTCCAATGCGATCACACTATATGGACATTAATTGGCTACTAGTGTAGGTAAACTTAATATTACCCAAGCCCTTTCTCCACAAATAAATGAAATGGTCACTCCTGAAAGGCCGTGAGAGTCAATAGCACAAACATTTCAAGCAAATCCAAATTTCTTTTTCCATTTATTTAAAGCCACACTAGAAAGCCAGGTCTCTAACAATAACGCATACGTTAACATTCTACTGAGAAAAAAGTTTTATACCCATTCTTCTGCAAAATCAAATAATTATGTTGATGGGAAAATAGAATTAGATGGGGAGATACCTCTACAGGGCATTGTTAAGCTTTGGTTGCTGCTGGACCTGCTTGAACTCACCGGCAGCATCACTCTTTTTTTTATTATTATGTCATCCTAGGACCAAAGCATCCATTGGCCGCGCCCCGCGGGTGCATATTCGGAATGGGTTGTGCGTGCACGCCTGCATGGGCGTGCGGCCAATGGCTGCGCCGGTGCACACCTTCATACATCGAAGGCGATGCACAAAGTTGTTCCCTTCCAGAAGAAAAAGTTTTTGTGCATCGCCTCCTGTGCACGAAAGCGCGACCGAACGCGCTCATTGGCCGCACGTGCATGCAGGCGCGCGTGCAGGGCACGCCATAGCCCATTGGGCTGTGGCACGCGCGCTGCATGATTGCGTGGCCATTCGGTTATGGGTCATGGCACACGCGTTTGCAGGGGCATGCAGCATTTGGTGCACGCTTCGTGCACTAAGGCGGTGCACAAATTCGTTCCCTTTCCAGAATGCTTGAGCACCTCCTCGATCCAAGCTCTCATGCATGGCAACGTTTTGGTACCCAACTCAAGCGGGAACACCACCCATCATCGCCGGGATACTCGCTAAATAATAGTTTTTGTGTGCATACGTAATTGATGTGAAATTAATTTTCTTAAAAAAATATATCATAGGATATTATATATTATATATACTATTTAGCTTATAGGAATTATAAATTAAATAATTATAAAGATGGTATCAAATGATCTGATTTATCCTTAATTATTTATATCTCTCTTTCCCACATGATCAAATTTTCCTTGTCTGCCAGGTGATGGAATTACGTACGTGCATGACCCATGAGTCTAACTTGGCCTGAAGGTTGCATTTGATCCTATAAAAGTTCAAATATCAACAAAAGTTTCGAATAAATGAGTCAAGTTTGAGCTTGTCCTGCAGTAAAAATTTGCCTTTGAAAGATGACTTTGCTGCAAAGTTTTGGTTATATGATCCAGAACTTGAAAATAAGAGAGGCCCATTTCTGAGCAAAATACAAGCAGTTATCTTGCCATACTAATGTATTTCAAAGCAAACTCTATTACCTCTGTAGACCAAGTTCAGTACACAAGATGCCATGATATCCATACCTTGAATAGCTTTGTTGGCATTGTCTGGCCACCACGAGGCAATCTACCCACCTCGTATCGTATGTGTTAAAATATAATGTTGTTAGTTTTTAGTATTTTATTTTATTTTATTTAGTCTGAGTTGGGCTTTTAAATAATGGGCCTATCTTTTTATGCTTTGGTGGGATAGCCTTAGATGGATAAGATCATAAGAGCCATTATGTTTATTCGTAGAAACAAAAACAATATTATATGGTGATGTGCTTAATGAAACATAATAGATCTATTTTCTTCTTGAGAGAAAACCCTTCTTCTATCTTGATTTCTCTTCCTAAAATAATCTGTGTTGGAAACAATCCCAACAAAAATTGGTATCAGAGCCTGATTTCCTTGATCCCATCATATCCAAAGCAAAGTCATGAAAAAAAAATCCAAACAAAGGATTCACGACCTTCCCAGCTTCTTCGCTCGTTCCCGTTTTCACCATCGACGATCAAGAACCACCAAGAAGAAGTTCGTGCCGCTCGATCTCCGCAACAAGAAGGCACCGCCAAAATCTTCTTACTCTTTTATTTCTCCAAGCCTTCCCCGTCGTTGTTGCTAATCTTCCCATTTTTTGGATTCAAAGTTCTTGTGCTGTTCTTTTGCCAGAGACTCAAAAAAAAAGAAAGAAAAGAAAAGAAAACCCGAGGTGGTTCCATTGGCCGAATATAATATTTTTGGATGGGCTCTTCCGTGCCAACTCGTTGAAAGAAAGGGTGGAAGTCATAGCTGGGGACCATCTCGTCTTTCTTTTAGTTAATTTGGGACCAGTAGACCAAGAAGACGAAAGAGCATAACCAGCAGCCGTTAGAATTTTTTCTTGAAGCAAAAAGGAAAGCCCTTGGTAGGTGGACGTGACACGAAGTGATCAACAAAGAAACGGTGAAGAAAAAATTACTATAAAAAAATTCATGACAACCCCAAGCAATATTGGTATAAATATCCACCAACCTTTTATCCCTATTTTTGATGGAGAAAATTATGATCATTGGAGCATCAAGATAAAAACCCTTTTTATTTCACAAGAAGTATGAGATCTAGTTGAGAACGGGTACGAAGACCCAGTTAATCCAACAAATAATCAAAAGGAGCAACTGAAGGACTACAAAAAAAAGGATGCTAAAGCCTTGTTCTTCATCCAACAAGCTGTATCTGAAAAATTTTTCTCAGAATTATTAGAGCCACCAAATCAAAAGAGGCATGACATCTTACAAGAGGAATTTCAAGGCAACATCAAGGTGAGAGCTATCAAACTTCAAACTCTAAGAAAAGAGTTAGATAATTTAAAAATGCAAGAAAATAAAAAATTAAAGGATTACTTCTTTCAAATTATGAAGACTGTTAATCAAATGAAGAGCTATGGTGAAACTATCACCGAGCGAAGAATATGTGAGAAAATCTTAGCTAGTTTATCTTCAAAATTTGATACAATAGTTACAGTTGTTGAAGAATCTAAAGATCTTTTTGAATTAACTTTTCATGAATTGATGGGATCTCTTGAAGCTCATGAGCAAAGATTGTTTAGGCATAAAGAATCATCAATTGAAAGTGCCTTTCAATCTAAACTCAAAGTATTTGATAAAAATTCTCAAAAATAATCATCTAGTCATGCTACAGTCAAAAGAGTCATGAAGAGGTGAAAACCAAAATAGAGGAAGAGGAAGAAATATGAAAGGAAGAGGTAGAGAATTGCAAACAAATAATTTTTCAAAAAGGCAATATGATGAGAGCACTCAACAAAGGTGCGATATATGTAAAAGGTCTTCTCATGCTGAAAAAGATTGCTGGTTTAGGGGGAAACCCCACTGTTATAATTGCAAAAAGTTTGGACATGTTCAAAAAGATTGTAGGTACAAAGCAAGTGAGCAAGCACACTTCTCAGAAGAAAATGAAGGTCAACAAAGCACACTATATGCATGTCAAACTGCAGAAGAGCAAAGTAATAATATGTGGTATCTTGACAGTGGTTGCAGCAATCACATGACAGGAGACAAGTCTATTTTTGTGGATATTAACAGTTCTTCAATTTCACAAGTGAAGATGGGAAATGGTGTTCTAGTCCAAGAAAAAGGCAAAGGCACAATTGCAATCAATACCAAGAAAGGAAGAAAATTTATTCATGATGTTTTACTTGTTCCAGATTTGAAGCAAAATCTTTTGAGTGTTGGACAACTAATTGAGCATGGGCATATGGTATACCTTTAAAATAATATTTGCAAGTTATATGACAGAGGGATGAAAAAGCAACTTATGATAAATATCAAGATGAAGAAAAATAGAAGTTTTCCTTTTATTTTGTACTATGCAAAGGATGCTGCATGGAAGATGGAGGTAAATGATGAGTCATGGTTATAGCACAAAAGGTTTGGGCACTTGAATTTTCAAAGCTTGAGAAGTATATATCAAAATAATATGGTGTATGGTCTACCAGCAATATATAACAAGGAAGAACCTTGTGAAGGATGTGCACTTCGAAAACAACATAGAGAGGTATTTCCAAAAGATCATGTATGGAGAGCCAAAGTACCATTGAAGCTTATTCATACTGACATATGTGGACCTATGAAAACTCCTTCTCATGCAGGTAACATCTACTTTATTATTTTTATTGATGACTATTCAATGATGACATGGGTATATTTTATGAGACATAAATCAGAGGCATTTCTTATCTTCAAGAAGTTTAAAAATCTTGTGGAAAGACAAAGTGGGAATTATATCAAGGTGTTGAGAAGTGAGAGAGGTGGTGAATATAATTCAAATAAATTTGAGAAATTTTATGAAGATGATGGTGTACAAAGATAATTGACTGTTGGCTATGCACCAGAGCAAAATGGAGTTTCAGAAAGAAAGAATCGTACTATTGTTGAGATGTCTAGATCTATGCTTAAAGACAAAGACCTTCCAAATTCTTATTGGGCAGAAGTAGTGAATACAATAATTTATCTGATGAATAGATGTCCAACAAAAGCTCTTCAAAATATGACACCATTTGAAGCCTAGTATGGTGAAAGCCTTCAGTGAAGCATTTCAAAATCTTTGGATGTGTGTGCTATGCACATTCCAAAGGAAAGAAGACATAAACTTGATGAAGTTAGTGAAAAATGTATCTTTGTTGGATACAGTTCTAAATCAAAAGGTTACAGACTTTTCATCTTGAAGCAAAATCAAGTGATCATAAGAAGAGATGTTATTTACAATAAGAAAGTTGCTTGGGATTGGAAGTAAAAGAAAGTTAAAGAAAATATTATTCCTCTTGATAAAGAAATTCATGATGCTAAAAATGAAGAAAATGAGGTTGAAGGTTTACCACAAACTTCTCCAAATATAAGTCATTTTCAACTT
>UESW01002520.1:0-13984 GCA_900491605.1 Calamus simplicifolius | reverse complement strand
GGAGGAGAAGGAGGGGAGAATGAGAAAGAAGAAAAGGAAAAAGAAAAAAAAAAGAGGGAGGAGAAGAGGAGGAGGCCGCCAGGAGGGAGGAGAAGAGAAGGAAGAGGCCGCCGGTGGCGGCCGGCACTGGGCCCGTCGTCGGAGGTCGGTTGGCTGGCCAAAGAAGGGCCGGTGGTGGCCCCAGACCGCCGGCAACCCAAACCCCCCTGGTTCGGGTGAACCAGGGGCGGGAAGAAAGACAAGGGAAGCGGGCTGGGCCAGGTTCAGCCCAGCCCTACGAGGCCGTTTGGTCCGATAGTTTTTGGGCCCCAAATCGGGTCGGGCTCAGCAAAAGAAAAATTGGTTTTGGACCAGTTTTAATCCTAGTTTGTCGAAAAATTTTTATTTCCTTATTTGAGCTAATATATTTAGAGATATTTAAGTGTAAAATTGGGCCCAGAATTAGCCTAAGTAGAGTTTAGATGTAATTTTAGCATCCTGATTTTAAAGATTTAAAATATAAAAAATTATGTTATAGGTATCTAGGAGTCTCAATAGCTGATTTACACCTTTGCATTAGCGCTATAAGGTAAACAAACCCATTTATCATGATTTCTATGAATTATTAAAATATTTAAATTATGGATTTAAATGTTGTATTATTTTACACAATGCATTATTTGTTAAATAGAAAAATGGATTTGATACACCATATATGTAAATGTCAATTTTTACATGATTACTTGAAGTTGCTAAATTGGTGTATTATTTGAAAAGTGAGAAAATGGATTTGGTATTATATAACTACAAATGACTATTTTACATGGTTATTTGAAAGTGCTAACTTTTGCAAGAATTATTTGGCACCCTTACAAGCAAATGATTATTTGATATGGTATTTGAAATTGCTAAAAGTTTTATACAATGATACATATGTATTTTGATATATTCAAACCACTGTATATGTGAAAGTATGTTGATATGATTTTGGCAACAATACATGCTATTTTGCAAATGTGATATAAAAATAATACTTTGTGCCTATGATAATATGTCCCATCATAGTCCACTATGACTGACATGATATGATATGATATGTTACATGACTTTGGGACCCACCCTCTACAGGAGAAATATATGGAGGATACACATTCATGGGATGTGCTGTGATAGGATACAATATGATATGACATATGACTCCAGTACATCGGGACCCACCTCCATAAGGGAATATATGGAGGATACACATCCATAGGATGTGTTGTGACAAGATATGGCATGATATGCTACTTGACTTTAATACACACTCTTAGAATGTGCCGTGACAGGATATTACATGTAACATGACACTGATTACAGAACCCTGCCTCCTAGGGGATGTTTATGAAAGTTATACCTTTGGGGTGTTTTGTTTACGTGGACATAGTGTATGACCGAGGGACATTTGTATAAAATAGAATTTTACATGGTGATTATAGTGGTATAGTGGATTTGATTTAAAATTGTATTTTGAAATGTTATATGGTATTTGCTTCCAAAATTATTTTGAGCATATATATGATATGAATGTTTTGATAATATGGTAAAATATATTTAAAATTTGGAAGCTTAACATGTGTTTTTACATATGAAAATCTGATTTATTAAAATCTTGAAATGATTATAATATATTATATTAGACTTACTTACTGAGTGTGAGCTCATTTAAATCTCACAATGTATTTTTAGAGCCATAGAAATAAGGAGGGTGACAATTGAGTAATTTAAAATTACATTTGTGAATAGATCATTGTTGTCACATATAGTCCGAATATTATTTTGTAATCATAGTTAGTTGTTCAGATATTACATTTCTTGGATCGAAAATGTTATTGACTTTTAAATGACATAGAGTTATTATCCCTCTTTGTATAGATTGGACTGCTATAGGATGCCATGCTAGGCATGCAGCGGATTATCACCCTATGGGCCACCACCTTTGGGTCCGGGGTATGATAGATACAAAGAAACAGGCCAAAAAAAATATTAATGATGTTTTTAATAGTTTTTTTTAATGACAATTTCAGTCCCATCCTTTTACAGAGACAAGGGATAAATATTTAGAAATGAATTTGAAATGTGTGTTATTTTATTTATTTATTTTTAATTTTATAGAGACCAACATAAAATTGAAAATTAGCATTGTCTGTCAGTTGTGTTGTCACCCTAAACTTTTGTTTGAATGGCAATCCATTTAACATAAATAAGATCATAATTGCATGCACACAGGTCAAACTGAAGCTTGGAAAAGAGACTTCACAGGAAGCAAGCGTGAAGTTTATTACTTGACACCTCTCTTTTATCATAACGGCAGAACAATACGAAAAACATCCGCAGGGGCACGTTGGGACTCCAAAGAAACGAAGCGGATAAATGTTGGACGTGATTATTTGCGTAGGACAAGGTTGATATACTTAAGTCCAGATCCAAACTCGGGGTCATGGACCATGATCAAGTACGCACTTTGTAAGACCGAAAAAGAAAAAAAGAGGTAAGAATTATAATGGATAAAACAATAGATTATTATTATCTATTTTATTTTATTGAGAATACTAGCGATAGCCTTCGATCACTCATATAAAATGATAATGATTTTTTCTTTTCTCCTGTGGTGCAGCCTCGTTTTGCCATTTGTATTATTTTTCCAACTAAGGTGAGAGGCTCTACTACTCCAAGAAACCAACATGAATTTAGTCGGCACAATAATGGTGTAGGTCCAAGCTTTCAAACCCAACAACAAGTGCAATCACTTCCAGAATCACATAATGTTGGCATCCTGATGGATCAATAGCAACCTTCTAGAGAATCCAATGAAAACTTTTGGAAATATGTATACAATAGTGCAAATTCGCCTTCTTATATATCAATGACCTTGGAGGATTGATCAATCGCAATTTTGATAATTATTTAAATATATTTGTATTCTTGCTTGTCTTCCTAATAAGTGTACTTGTATGCACATAGTTGGTTAGTTGGTTAGTCTCGATGTATGTGAGGTTCTTTAACTGTAAGTTTATTTTTATTCCATGTTGAAACTATATTTGCTTTATATCTTTGTATCCAATATAGTGACAAAATTTAATAAGAAAATGGTTTTTTTTTTTCCATTGAGATGGGCCACTCCAAGCTCACACGTTATGCAGATAGTATGGTATAAATCACAGTATTCTTCCACTATATGTGTATTGGGTCGGGCTTCGTCCTTCACTCAATATCATGTTACATTGACAAAGTTATATATTTTATTTATAAATATTTTTGTAATGTAAAAATATTTTTATCGATATATAAAGAATATTTATTCATAAATATTATCGCCACGGAAATCCGTTTCCTAAGAAGATCCCGAAACCCTGACTCATTCCCAAAAACATTCCATAGCCTTCTCCTAGTCCCCGATTTCCTCCATCTCTAAGCTGCAAGTCCTCAGAAACCAATGTGAAGGTCAGAAGGAAGCGTGGACCCTACCAACTGGCAATGGAGCAGCAGCTTCCAAAACATCTTCCATTAGTGGGCATGCATCAGATCAAATATCAAAAGCTTGTGGGAGCACTGAAAATAGCCTGCAGCAATCAGGAGATCCAGCTTTACTTCAAATCCAAACTTTGATCGAATTTGGAATGAGTAGATCAAGTGGCAACCAAACTAAATTATGTGATGATTGAGACAATCGAGCTAGATCAAGTATGGTGATCAAGCCAATTAAGCTGGATCAAACAGTGATCGAGCAAATCAAGCCAAATTGATCCGAATTGAGCCAAAATCAAGCCTGAGTTGAGCCGAAATCAAGCCAAATTAAGCCAAACTAGCTAGATCAAATGGAAATCAAGCCCAATCAAGCTAAATCAAGCATGATCAAATTAAATCGAGCTAGATCAAGCGGTGACCAAACTAGATCAAGGGGCGATCAGGACATATTAAGTTCAAATAAAGCTAGATGGAGTCAAACCAGAATGAGTTCAAACTAAATTAAGTGGCGATCAAGCTAGATTGAGTTTAAATCAAGCTTGATCGAGTCAAATTGAGCCAGATCAAATGGTGATCAAGTAGATAGAGCTAGCAGTGATCAAGACATACCTAGCCAGATCAAGCCTAGATCAAGTAATTCTATAATAAAATAAATGGATAACACCGCAACCTCCAGACGCTTTGGGAAAGTATAGGAAGTAAAGGATATTTAACTATGCTTATAAGCGAGTTAACTATATTTAATGCTCCCCATCAGGTGCCCTAACTCGGCATATCTCCTTCCCCCCTCTCCTTTTCTGCAGATCTCCTTCCCCCCTCTCGTTTTCCTCCCCCTCTGATGCCCTATCTCCACAGTTCTCCTTCCCCCAACCATGAGTGGGACTCCCTTCCCTGGCCTAGGGCTCTCTCTTCCCCAGCCTCCACGATGACGATATATCTGCATTTCTTCTTTATTACATCATCAGTTTCCCTTCGAAGGTAAAATCTCTCCCAATCTTCTTTGCTTCGATTCCTTTTCCTCTTTGCCCTTGTTTTTTTGCGGGACGATGTTCTATTTCTCTCTCTCTATTTCCTTTGCTTTTTTCATTTTGACGATGTTCTATTTCTCTCTCTCTATTTCCTTTGCTTTTTTCATTTCATCAGTGCTTGCTCGCCATGAGGAGCCCCTTCTTTCGGGAGCACAGGGGTGACATAGCTGGAGCTCAAGAATCTGGTTCCCTGACTCCTCCCTATGCCCCTCCAAGGACCTCAAGAAGGCCGTGTCCCTCTGCCCGAAGGACATCCTTGATATTCGCCACCGCGGCCGTGGATCTCATCCCTCCAGCTCCCCCAACCCTTGATCTGAGTGAGACCTTATTAATGTCTATTGTGCGGTCATTTACCTTATTAATTTCATTAATTTATCCATTAATTCGTGGGGTTTTAATTAAAAAACTGCATATTGTTATGGATTCTAGGGCCTCTAGGTTTAACTGGCCTTTTAACTAACGGAAAATGTTGTGGTTGATGATGCCATAGAGAGGATGCTCTAATTAGGCAGGAGGATATGATCATGTTTAGTCTCATAGAGAGGGCCAGATTCCTCTATAACGCCCTTGTGTACGATCCTTCGTTGCTCCCGTCTCTTGGGGAGCCTTTCGTTAGAGAGTCCGAGGCTCTTCATGCCAAGGTGAGATAATCCATTTAGATCTCTTCAAATCTTAACAACCATCATTCTCCCATCGTAACAAAGGATAACATTAATTAATGTTTTATTGTTGAAGATTAATGTTCTGTTTTTATTTTTGTTTTTATTTTTAACGGCGATGCTTATATGTTACGGGGTAGCGCTTTTTTTTTTTATTGGTAACGCTTAACAACTAGACACTTTTAAGCATCGAGAGTCTCCAAACACTTTTACAAAACGTTGGAAAGAATTTTTTTTACCCCCGATTTGCTGACGCGATGCAAAGCGTTGATATTTTTTTTTCCGATGCTTATTAGCATCGGAAAAAGCTTTTTAAAGCATTGTTTATTCCTCAAAATTGTTGTAGTGCAAATGGAATATAAATTGACCCCAAAGAAGTCCAGATCAAAGTCAAAGGAAAGTCTTACTACTACATCAAGCCCGATTAAACTCAAAAGGAAGTGCTACTCCTAGAGCTTAGATTGATCAGATCAAATTACATAAAGCCCGATCAAGCTTAAAGGAGAGTTTCACTCCTAGATCAAATGAAATCAAGCAGTAATCGAGCTATATTAAACTAAGCTAAGCCTAGATCAAACAATGATCAAGCTCAAATCGAGCTAGATCTCTAAGATTGAGATAGATCAAGTGATAATCAAGCCATATCCAACTATATCAAGCCCATATCAAGCTAGATGGAGCCCAATGATGTCCAATCAAGATCAAAGCTGAGTCGCCCCAAGATCGACTCAAATTGAGCCTAACTTGACCTAATTGGAGTTCTATTCTCAAATTGAGCCTACCTCGATCTAAGTAGAGCTATGCTCCTAATTCGAGCTTGATTTGATCCAAAGTAAAAACTTGCTCCTAAATCAAGCCTAACTCAATCCAAAGTGAAGCTCTACTCCCAATTCGAGCCTGCCTTGATCTAAGTAGAGCTTTGCTCCTAATTCTAGCCTGACTTAACCCAAAGTAGAAACTTGCTCCTAAATCAAGCTTAACTCAATCCAAAGTGAAGTTATACTCCAAACTCGAGTCTGACTCGACCCAAAGTAGAGCCTTGCTCCCAAATCGAACCTGATTAAATCCAAAGTGGAGCCCTGCTTCTAATTCAAGCCTAATTCGATCCAAAGAAGAGCTTTTCTCTCAATTTGAGTTGACTTGACCCAAAAGAAGAGCCCTACTTCATTAAAAACTTCTAGTATTTCTCTTTTGCCTAACTAAGATGAGAACTTTAGGGACAAATATGAAGGCAGAAAGGAGGACATAAAAGAGAATAAAAATATGACTTAAATCATTAAATAATAATAAATAAAATATAATACTAATGTCACTTTGGACTTTGAAATAATAAATAAATAATAATAATAAATTTTCTTTAAATATATATGCACTTTAAGGCTGATAAGAATTATGATATATTAATCAAAAAGTTTCCTAGTCCCAAAGGCAAGAGCGCTTGTGCCTATAGAAAATTTAAACCTCACATCTCATAAAAAGAAATCAACATTAAGAATGCGCAAAAACATAAAACAAAAGTACTCTCATACCCCATATCATTTACATCAAGGTGAAGGATGGTATAAAGGTCACAATTGGAGCTAGGCCTCTGCAAAATGACCAACGAGCCAATGATTTGGATGGCTAGCTATTGATCTTGGTGACAGACTGATGCAGGGCGATATTCAAACGCCTGCAACTCAAGAACGATCTAATCTGCGAGAAAAGAATTCGTTCTAGGTTTGGTTCAAATCTTGACAAGAAAAGGAAAAAGCTTCGAATTTGATCACTCACAATCCGAAGTTTAAAGGAAGATCAATTGAATTTTCAATTCAATTGTTTTGAATCAGAAAAGAAAAGAGAAATAGCATAAAATTTTCATCTTCAATGCCTCTGACGGCCGCCCAAAACCAAGCTTAAATAAAAGAGATAAACCCTAACATCATAAGTTCAAAAAATTACAACTATGCCATTAAAACGAAAAAAAGGCCCAAAACTCCTATCAAACGAGCCCGGATGGCCAAAATCCACAGCAGCTCATCGCCAAAGGCGATGACTTTGAATCAGCAGCCCGTTTCCATGTGACCAGCCAAGTTTGGGCCCAATCCGACACAGAAAATTTTAAGCCCGTTTGTTCTGCAACCTCTTGGACCTTCGTAGATTATCTGGTGTGTCTTCCCTGACGTGGCCTGCTGACTCTGGGATGCTGGTACAGGAACATCCAAGGACTGGTTCGACTGACCCAAACTCTGGTCCGAACTGATGTCCTCATCACTCTCCCCTTCCTCTGAAAAGCTTGACCTCAAGCTCGATTCTCTCCTGCATAAGGGGTCAGATGCCGAATGTTGAACACATCCGAAATGAAGACATCATCTGGTAACTCAACCCGATAGGCATTGTCACCAAATTTCTCCAATACCTGGCATGGACCTATCTTCTTCGGCTTGAGCTTCGTTAAAGCTCCCTTTGGATACCGCTCCCTCGGTAAGTAAACCCATACCAAATCGCCCACTTCAAAGGACTGTTGCCGACGCTGCTGATCAGCTTTCGCCTTGTATTTGGCGTAAGTCTGCTCCAATTTGGCTCTAACAGTCGCATGTATCTCCTGCAAGTCAGACACTCTATCTTCAACCTTCTGACTCATCTTCTCTGGCGACTCAACTGGCAGAACATCCAAAGGACCTCTTGGCAAGAACCCAAACAGTATCTGAAACGGAGCAAACCCTGTAGAACGGTTCACTGAAGAGTTGAACTCAAACTCAATCTTCGGCAAACACAAATCCCAGCTCCTGAATTCATGCACATTTGCCCGCAACAGATTACCCAAGCTACGGTTGACAACTTCAGTCTGTCCATCCGTCTGAGGATGATAAGGACTGCTGAATTTCAACTTTGTGCCCAACTTCTTCCACAGCTCTCGCCAGAAGTGTCCCATAAACTTGCTGTCCCTGTCTGACACTATGGATGCCGGTATACCAAAATGTCGAACCACTGAAGCAAAATATAAGTCAGCAACCTTTGACGCATCAAAAGTGGTTTTGCATGGCAAGAAACACGCCACCTTACTGAACCGATCCACAATCACCATAATCGAATCCAGTCCCCTTGCTGTCCGTGGCAATCCTACAACAAAGTCCATAGAAACATCTCGCCATGGTGCCTCTGGGATAGGTAAAGGCGTGTACATACCTTGGTTCGTGTCTGTCCCCTTCGACTCTTGACACAACCTGCACCTCTTCACAAAAGCCTTGACATCTCGGTCAAGACCAGGCCAATAAAACCGCTGCCGAATCAACCAGGCTGTTTTATCCCTTCCGAAGTGACCCTGGTTATGCAGTTCCTGGATGATCAACACACGAAGAGACGTATCAGGAACACATAAGCAGTTACCTCGAAACAAATATCCATCATGGAGAACGAAATCAGTTCGCTCCCCCGCCTCAATTTTGGCCAAAATCTCCTTGAAGTGCTCATCCACACGAATGTCCTCCCTTACACTCTCAAAGCCGAGAGTGTACACATGCATAGCGCCAATCAACAAGCTCCGCCTACTCAAAGCATCAGCCACTCTATTCAACGTACCAGACTTGTGCTTGATGCTGAAAGTGTATTCCTGCAAGGCACTCACCCACTTCGCATGCCTTGAACTCAGTTTATGCTGACCCTGTAAGAACTTCAGCGCCTGATGGTCTGAATACAGTACAAACTCCCGCTGAATCAAGTAGTGGCGCCAATGCTGCAAGGATCTCACAATGGCGTACAATTCCAGATCATAAACCGAATAAGCCAGTTTAGCTCCTCCAGCTTCTCACTGAAGTATGCGACTGGTCTTCCTTCCTGGTTAAGCACTGCCCCAATTCCAGTCTTCGAAGCATCACAATCCACCTCAAAAACTCTATCAAAATCAGGAAGACCAATAAAGGAGCTTCGGTCAATCTGACTTTCAGCCCATCAAATGCCTCCTGTGCGGCATCATTCCACCCGAATCTGGCTCCCTTCAACAATTCCGTTAAAGGTGCAGCCAGCTCACTGTACCCCTTGACAAACCTGCGATAAAACCCTGCAAGACCCAAAAAGGATCTCAATTCTGTCAAGGTTGAAGGTACTGGCCATTCCACAATTGCATGCACCTTATTCCTATCTGGGAGAATCCCCTCTCCAGTCACAACGTACCCCAGAAAAATTAGTCTCCCAACCATCCAAATGCACTTCTCTGGGTTAGCAACTAACTGGTTCTCACGTAACACTGACAAAACCTGTGCCACATGGCCCACATGCTCTTCGGCTGTCCTGCTGTATATCAAAATATCATCAAAGTAGACAACCACAAATGAGCTAAGAAATGGACGTAAAACCTGGTTCATTACGCGCATGAACGTGCTCGGCGCGTTGGACAACCCGAATGGCATTACCAACCATTCATACAGCCCTTCCTTAGTCTTGAAGGCTGTCTTCCATTCGTCTCCAGGCTTCATCCTTATCTGATGGTACCCACTCTTCAAATCAATCTTCGTGAAGACCTTAGCACCACTCAACTGATCAAGCATGTCGTCCAACCTCGGTATCGGGAACCTGTACTTCACAGTAATTTTGTTAACCGCGCGGCTGTCGACACACATGCGCCACGTACCATCCTTCTTCGGTACCAAAAGGGCTGGCACCGCGCACGGGCTAATGCTCTCCCGTACGAACCCCTTGTCCAAAAGTTCTTGGACCTGCCTCCTCAATTCCTCATGCTGCGGTGTCATCCGATAATGAGCCTTATTCGGCAACACTGAGCCCGGAATAAGGTCAATGCCGTGCTGAATATCTCGGAGAGGTGGTAATCCAGCCGGTAGCTCCTTTGATACAACATCTCGGAATTCCTCCAAGATAGACACCAACTCCTCAGGAATCATATTTGGCCTTTGCTCCTCTTCCACGCCGAAGTCTCCTGACTTGCTCACCAAAGCAAAACAAACATCCTCTCCATCCAAACTCGCATCGAATTCTGTGCTTGGTAAACAAATTACTGTATTCTGTCCACTCACTTCCTGAAGCGGCTTCAAAATAACTTTCCTCCCATCTGGACGCAGCATATAACTGTGGGTGTACCCGTTGTACACTGCCCTGTTATCAAACTGCCACGGACGCCCCAGTATGATGTGAGTAGCATCCATTGGAACAACATCCGCCTCAATAGTTGTCTCGAAATGAGGACCAAAACACAGTGACAACTTACACCTTCGGCTGACCTGAATGTCTGCATTTCGGTTCACCCAACCGAGCTTATATGGATGTGGGTGAGGGTCTGTCTGCAACCCCAGCTTCTTCACAGCCTCCTCTGCTATCACATTCTCCCAACTGCCGGAGTCTATGATAACACGACATGTTTTGCCAGCCACAAAACATTTCGTTGTGAAGATGTCGTGCCGACGCCAATCTCATCTGATCTCGGCGCCAGACACATTCTTCGTATCACCAAGCTCTCCCCTTGAATATGGTCCGGATCAATAACACACAGCTCATCATTAAATTCCTCATCCTCAGGGAACTCTCCTCCATTTTCGTCCTCCATATAATCCTCCATATACAACTGAGCTCGCGCCTTGGGGCATTCATTGGCATAGTGCCCCAAATTCTGACACCGATGGCACCGAATGTTAGCCCTGTTGCTGCCCACTCTCGCCTGAGAACCTGAGGTTCCATTCGACCCTGTTGGTCTTGGAGGTACTGATGCCTGCGGCCTCGCTACTGGAGGCATAAATTTGCCCCCTGAATTCTGCCCTGAACTCTGGCCCGTAGTAAAACCCCCTCTGCTCTGAAACCCCCTGTTTCTCATCAAGCTCTTTTCCACTGCCTGAGCCCTCATATGCGCATCTCCTACGCTATCAATTCGATGCACAGCCAGTGCATCTTGGATTGGCAGCCGCAAGCCATGAAGATACATGGCTATCAATCTCGGTTCAGCCTCAATCAACCGATTTCGTGCAACCAATCGATAAAATTCAGTTGTGTACTCCTCGACGCTCCGACTACCTTGCGTCAAACCATGCAACTTCGAATACAAAATCTGCTCATGGTTCGGAGGCAAAAACTCCCTGTTCATCTCCTGCTTTAGCGCTGCCCATGACGCTAATGGAGGTCTCCCATCCATATATCTACGATAGTGCTGCGCATGCCACCAAGCAGCAGCCCTATCTCTGAATCGAATTGTGACAAGCGGTACCTGCTTGTCTAAGGGCACCTCCTTCAGACGAAAAACATCATCGACCTGAAGGGTCCAATCAACATACTCGTCTGGGTTAATTCCTCCTTTAAACTCTGGAATTTCGACCCTGAAGCCTGCTTCCCACCGATTCTGATTTTCGAAATAGGGAGGTTGATCGACATACCTTGGAAGTCCAACATCAGGCCTCTGTTGCCCTCTTCGAATTGGTGGTGCCTCCAGATTTTCGAAACCCCTCTCCCTACCTCATCAATTTCATCACGCTCCTCCACTCGAAGGGGTTGGGCACGATTCTGCACCTCCAGCCGCGCCATCATCGCCTGCATGGTTTGCATCATCTGTTGCATCACCTGGTGCTGGTCTCGCATGGCGTCTTGCATAGCATCTCTCACGGCGTCTCTCAGGGATTGATCGTTGTTCTTCTGCTCCATTGGATCAAATTTCGGTTAGGGTTGATATTTGGGTTTGGAAGGAATGGATCAAGATGGTAATGGAAGGAATGGATCAAGGCGGTAATGGAAGGAATGGATCAAGGCTCTGATACCAAGTTGATGCAGGGCGATATTCAAAACGCCTGCAACTCAAGAACGATCTAATCTGCGAGAAAAGAATTCGTCCAGGTTTGGTTCGAATCTTGACAAGAAAAGGAAAATTCGAATTTGATCACTCACAATCCGAAATTTAAAGGAAGAGCAATTGAATTTTCAATTCAATTGTTTTGAATCAGAAAAAGAAAAGAGAAAAAAATCTAAAATCTTTCTTCTCTGCCTCTGACGGCCGCCCAAAACCAACTTAAATAAAAGAGATAAACCCTAACATCATAAGTTCAAAAAATTACAACTATGCCATTAAAAACGAAAAAAAGGCCCAAAACTCCTATCAGACGAGCCCGGATGGCCAAAATCCACAGCAGCTCATCGCCAAAGGCATGACTTTGAATCAGCAGTCCGTTTCCATGTGACCAGCCAAGTTTGGGCCCAATCCGACACAGAAAATTTTAAGCCCGTTTGTTCTGCAACCTCTTGGACCTTCGTAGATTATCTGGTGTGGTCTTCCCTGACGTGGCCTGCTGACTCTGGGTTGCTGGTACAGGAACATCCAAGGACTGGTTCGACTGACCCAAACTCTGGTCCGAAGTGATGTCCTCATCACAGACCTGGGGCTTGACGTAACTAGATCCTCTTAAGAGGTGTTTAGCAGGGGATGATCTAGAGGTAAAGATGATAAATTATTATATTTAATTATAATCCTTGTTTCTGCACTCATTTAGGTAAAGATAATAAAATTGTTAATTTAATTACACCCCATTGCTCTTGCGCCTCATTTATCCTATATGATGATGGTTCAACGTCATCCTCACTTATAAAACCACTCTGAATCAAATGAATACATACTCATTCACGATGGTATCCAAGATCAATATTTAAGTAATGACTTTAGGTTGAGATTTAAAGGAAAAAAAAACCTCATCTAAAAAAAATATTTGATATTATAAATATGTACATAATGAAAATATAAATGGTATGTTAAACAATATAAAATAATATGCACTCGTATTGCTATTTTTGGAATCAATAACTCCTTAAATTAATCTTATATTATGCTAGATAACATTATATATATATATATATATATATATATATATACTATTTTTAAATTTATTATTAAAATAATAGTGACTAAAATATATATATAGTTATATTAATATATTAAATTTTGATATTTTAAATATACAATATTTTTGAATACAAATAAATACAATTTATTGTACAAAATTATAGTATTTTGTTTACAAGATGGCACTTGAATATAACAAGATTTTGATAGTCTACTAAAGAATATTTTCTAATAAGTTGTGTTTATTATAATAATTAGTTTTCCAACCAAATATGTGCATTACAATAATTAGTATTTTTTTAGTTCAATAAAAATAGTTTAAAAATCTACCTTAAGAACATATTTTTAACTATTATTGTATTTACTAATACTAAGAATAATTATTTTTCTATTTCATATATAGATTGTTAGTGTTGCCACAAAAGAAATAAAAGCAATAAGTACATTTTACTTTAGCTTATTTTCTTCTAAATATAATGTTATATAAGAGACATAATGTGAGTACCTTTTTTCCTCTAACATGAGCTTAAAATTTATGATTTGTACTAAATATAAATCTAGTTTTATTGAGTAATTCTAGTTTCCTATCATCAAATTCAAGTTTCAAAGTTATTTTAAACATATTTAGAAAACATCCATTTTTCACTATTTAAGGTGCTTAAGCTAATCTAAATTATCATAATAACATGTTCAAAATTGAAAAACTTAATGATACATGCTAAATAAGGGGAAAAAATGATGAATCTTGTACAAAATGAGACCATGAATTGATACGTTTCTTCAAATAAGTTATTCAAAACTAATTAAAAAACACATTTAAATAGTATTAGAAGAGCCTTTGCTACACACAAGTTGGAATATTATTGAAAAGGAAAGACAATACTGCAACAATTACTTCATTATATATCCATAAAATTGAAAAAATTCAATGCTAGGCATATTTAAATAACACAAAACCATTCAACTCATGTAGTCTATTACTAAATTGCATTAATTTAATAAATTGA
>UESW01002519.1:179545-204899 GCA_900491605.1 Calamus simplicifolius | reverse complement strand
CTGAATGCTGTGGCTAATTGACCTATCTGAGTTTCTAGTTTGCAATAGATTGTGTGTGGGAGTGAAGGATTTGAGTATTCATTTCTAGCCCTTTCAATGCTTGTAACACTTTGTCTTCAAAAGTAGGCTGATTATTCGGTGGAGGTTGTGGGATGTTTGGATATTGTGAATATGGCATGTTTCTAAAATTGGTTTCTTGATAATTAGGTCTGATCGATGAATTGGTTACAGGTTGAGGTTTCCAAGAAAAATTTGGGTGATTTCGCCAGCCAGGATTGTAAGTATTTGAAAATGGATCATTTCCTGTTCTAGGAGCTAATCGGGTTTGGGCTTGGTGGGCTTGCTCTTGAACAAGTTCAGGAAATTGGTATGCAGCTGGACATTCACCTATAGAATGGGTTGGACTCGAACAAATTATGCAGACCTCATGTAATTGAGTAGATGGGGAAGAGATGTTTCCAACTTGTAGAATCCGATCAAGTTTATGGGATAATTCATCTACCTTAGTATAGATATCTGTAGAATGACCTATTTCATATATTCCACCTCTTTTAGGTTCTACGGGAGGGTCTCGACGAGCAACTGACATATGATGTAATGAATTCTCACTCAATGTCTCAAAGAGTTGCCAAGCTTCATGTTCATTTTTTAACATAAATGTCCCACCACATGAAGCATCAACCATTTGCCTATGCTTTTCTGATAATCCATCATAAAAGCACTGAACCAGTTGCCATTTGGGTATAGCATGATGTGGACATTTTCTAATCAGTTCTTTGAATCTCTCCCATGTCTCATGGAACATTTCTCCATCTGTCTGGGAAAAACTTGTTATGGCTTTTCTAATTTGATTCGTTTTTCCTATAGGAAAATATTTCTTAAGAAATTCTCTCTGAAGATGATCCCAAGTTGAAATTATAACAGTGTCTAATGAATTTAACCAATACTTGGCTTTATCTTTTAGGGAAAAAGGGAATAACTTAAGCCTAAGTGCATCATCAGAGAAATTTTGAATCTTGACAGTTGAGCAAATTTCCAAGAATTCATCTAAGTGTTTGTAGGGATCCTCATTTGTAAGTCCATAGAAAGATGGTAACATTTGGATTACACTTGACTTAATTTCATATTGGGCAGCCTCTACTGGAGGCACTTGAATGCAGGGAGAGTAGGTATACCTTGAAGGAGTGAAATACTCTTTCAACTGTCGTGGTTGATTATTTTCGTTATTAGGATCCATAATTCTGAGTCTGTTTGCTCTAATAGTTCTTTCTATCTCAGGATCTAAGGGTATAAGGTTGGGTTGCAACGATCGGCGACCAAGCATACACCCTACCAATGACTCTAAAGCAAATATTTTTTTTTTTTTTATTTATTTATTTTTTCTTTAATTTTTGTAATTAAGTTTCTAATTTCCTAATAAATTATGAGATGTCAATGGAAAAATTTTGAGTTTTGCAGAAAATAAATTCACCTAAGTCAATCTATAGCATAGAAAATAAAATAATTATTTTTTTTATATTTTATTTTTATTTTTATAATTTTTTTGTTTCCTTAAATTAATTATATTTTATGGAAGATGTCTTAGGGTTTTCTTTTAGGTTTTTTTTAGGTAAGTTAATTAAAAGGAAAATTTGATTAGGTTAAAATTGGATTTGTGGCAAAAGGAAAGTAATAATTTTTTATTTTTTTATGTTAAAAAGAAAATATGCAATTCTAACAATTAAGGAAATAAAATAAAGCGACAATAACTATTCAAAAATTAAGAAAAATTAATCTAATTTTTTTATTTTTATTTTTTTTTATTTTTTTTTTTTTTTATTTTTTTTTTTTTTTTCAAAATAACACACTTAAGTCCCCGGCAACGGCGCCAAAAATCTGATGCGTGTCGTAGCGCAACGATTTAAACACCTTAATTTCACTATTAGATAGCGAGAGTAAGGGATCGATTCCACAGGGACTTTAGCGATTATCTTGAAATAAATTTATAAATTTAACTAAATAGATAACTAAGTAGATAATTATAGTGCAAAATAATAAGATATGGTCTATCTTATAAGAGCACGGCTCGTACCCGTAGATCACGGTCCGTCCCTTTTAAGAATAAATCAGTCTAAATTATTTTCACTTAAATAAAATTTAATAACAATTAAATATGCATAAAACTTTATTTCAATAACATCCAAGAGTGCATATTAAAATCTAAAATAAAAGAGTTTTAATTTCTAATAGCAATAAGAGAGCAACAAATTCTTCTACACCAAATCAAATATGGGATGAACGGTTCTTAGACAGGCTGAACCGGGTGCTGCCTTTCTTCCTTCACAGACGCCAAGCCACGGACGCAGCGCTGGAACAGAGGACTCCACACGAAACCCACGAACAGAGCCTTCTTCGATCAATGGAACAAAGCCTCGGACGGGCACCGCACACGACCCAAATCCCCCCTCCAATCCTCCTTGTGCTATTTATAGAAGTCCGGACGCGGCCTTGACGCGGCGAGGAATCCTGTTTAAAAACAGAGAACGCAGCCAAAACAGAGGACGCGGAAGCCATAAAAAAATCTGGATAAATCCTCATAAAATTCAAATCTAAAGGAATTTAATTCTCTCAATTTGATAACTTCCAATCTAATCTATTCCTTAATTGATGGAGGAAACGGTTAGAATTTGAATGGAGAAGAATCGGAGAAGACGATGAAGTCGGCAATGTATTTGCCGTTTTTGCTTTGAAATCCATGCTAAATCCTTATAAAATCAATTCCGAGCTCATCTTAAATCCGATTTGAGTGCCGTTTGCGTTAAATCCCTAAAATCGAGCTCTTTAAGTTGATAAGATTTATCTAAAATATTATATAAAATATTAAAATATTAAATAATAATAGGTACATTAAATTATTAATTAATAGGTTTAATGATAATTATTTATGCGTTTATCAGTTATCTAGGTGTTATTGCCAGAACCACTGTGCCTATTAATTTTAAAAATTGGCTTTTAGTTCCTAAAAACTGAAAAGCAAAATTTGGATTCAAATAAATGTGAGTTTTTTCTTAATCTTTTAAATTGAATTTGATTTCATTAGTATACTCTTATGTATTTCTATATTTTTGTAGAAAATTTATAATGTGCTAGTTGAAGGAAGAAACATATTTTGCCATCTGCTTGTACAAAATGGAGACAATTTAAGTGCAAGTTGAGAATAAAATTTTTGAATACATTGGAGGATAGGCGATCCTTATTTGATAACCCTCCTAAGTACTATATCCATTCATAAAAAAAGATCTTGGAATGCCTTTGTCAGCAGGTATAGTTCTCCAGAATTTTAGGAATGGAGTAGGTTGCAAAGTGAAAGAGCAAAAATCAATGAGTATCGACAACATTCATCTAGGCATGGATTTGTTAATGTGGAAGAAAAGATAGTAAGTGTTGAATATTTAGTTCTACATCATTGAGTAATTATTAGCTAATTTTTTATTAATATATTCATTATCTAATAATTATAGAAAAAAGAGATGGGCATCGATGAAGACATTAGATGAAGTGTTATATGAAAAGTTGTTTATTCAAAAGGTGATGGTTCTGATAGTGAAGTCATCCAAGAAGTCATATAAAAGATTGTAAGTAAATCTGTTATTGTTCATCTAATAGCTAATTATAGATTCTTTATAATTCCCTAATATATGGTTCGTTTTGTCTACATATCAAGATGAATATACAATTAAGGTAAAAGATGGATCAATACAAGAATCAAAAAAAAGACATACTAAGAATGGCATTGAAAAATCCTCAACATGGTAGTCGAATAAGGGGTGTTGGAGGCTACGTCAACCCTACAACCTATTTCAATCTTCCAAAAAAACAAAAACAAGCGAACTCTTACAACATTTATTAGAAGAACAAAAAAAATTGAACAAACAACAAAGAGAAGATGCTAAGGAAAGAAAATCATTATTTGATCAGCTATGTCAACTTCATGAAGAAAATACAAAGTTGAGAGAAATTTTTAAAATTGCTGCAAGTGCTCAATATGTTTCAGATAAAGGTAGCTACTGCTCAGTTAAAAAATTGCATCCAAATAAAAATATTGCTGATTCTGATACAAAAAATAATGCAAATATAGAATTTTTGTCATTGGATAAAGAGACAAGCAAAAGGTATGTTAATATTTACTTATATTTATAGCATTTTATTTAAATTCATAGTACTTATATTTTCTAATGTTATTGCTTTGAAGGAAAAACCATGCAAATTAGCAGTAGAATCTATTAATAATATAATTGGATATGGTATAGTGATTGAGAATGTAGCACCAAACTCAGTTGTACATAGAGCATCAGAATTATCATGTATCTATTGATGTTTGTTCTGATGATGATGCTCTCCTTTCAATAACAATTGGTGATGATCCTATGAAAGTTAAAGATTTTGTTGGTTCTCACATTGCATGGCCTCGATCATTAGTTATTGATGATCAAGTCAAGGTATCTGAAACTTTTTAGCTTATCCATAAATTTGTGATTAATTTATATTGATAAACTATTTGCTATATACCATTTGTGAATTGAATTTCATTATTATTAATAGGTTAAGATTGTCCTACAAAAGTTACATATTAAAAGCAAAGAAAAGGGTCCATGGAGTTTGTCATATTTAAAGAATCATATTGCAAAAAGTTTGGAAGATACAAATACAATAACTGTGTGTCTTTGATCATGAACGGGTCTGTTATATTATTCGAGAAGATATCGAAAACTTTTGCTCAATAAAAAGACTACTTCTCGTTGTATTGTGCTATATATGAGGTAATAAGATATTTTTATATTTTTTGCGTTTCATATGCAGTTACTAAATGTTACAAGTTTCTAATAACAACTGTGTGATTGAATAATTTGATTTATGTAGCTATTTGTACAACCAACTCAAGAAATCAAAACTACTCAACATGTATGGCTTCGTAGACCTTGGATAGATCTGTACACTCTGGATCGGCTGGAGCACGATCATATTTGATTGCTAAAAGATTAGAACATTGTTATGTGGATCAATTATTTCTAGCTCCTTATAACTCTGGATAAGTGCTTTTTTAATGAAAATTGATATTTTTGATATTAAGTTGTTGATTATTGTTATTGTTTATGAAGGGATCACTGGTCCTTGGTGGTTATTGACCCTCATGGGACAAAGTATATTTTTTTGATTCTATTGGACGTTCATCGGGAAAAGAATTGAAAGGTGTTATTAATACATAAGTATTTATTTCTTTATAGTTTTGTAGTAATTTGCCTAGGTTATATCATTTGAATCTCACACTATTATTATACTTTGCTATATCAGTGCACTCAAATATATAATGCTAAAGCTGACCGAGTTGCAAAAAAAATCTTACTTGGGAGTCAGTTAAGGTATATTGAGTTACACATTCTTTTTTATAATTCATAAAATTAGATCTTATTTGTTTGAATCTTATAAAACTTTTAAATTCATTTTTCAAGTGTCATAGACAACCATCAAGTGTTAAATGTGGCTATTATGTCATTATGTATATGAAGGAGATCATTGAGAATCATATCATTTCAACTGATGAAAAGGTATGTTATTATTGCGTATATGATTCATATAAGTAGTACTTTTATGTTTTAGATTTTTGTGTCATATGTTATTTAGTGCTCTTTTCTGAGTAACTTATGTATATATTCAGTTTGGCGAGAAGAAAACTTATAAATAAGAAGAGATCGGCATTATGTACGAAGAATGGGTCGAGTACTTGCAAGGTTTCATTTAAAGAAATGTTATGGAAACATTTATTGAAGTTTGGATTATTTAAAATGTTATGGATGTTTATATGACAGTATTGGATATTTTAATTCAATGTATTTGAGGTTTTTTTGAATTAAAAGTATATGTTTGTATGACAGTATTGGATATTTATATGAAATAATGGATATTTCAATTCAATATTTTTAGGATTTTTTTGGAATTGAAAGATATGTTTGTATAATAGGACTGGATATTATACTACATTTTCAATATAAAAACATAGTCTAAATGTACATAATAGACTACATTTTCTGATAAAAATGTAGTCTAAATGTATTTAAAGACTACATTTTTTTGACTTTTAACTACAGTTTCTGATAAAACGTAGTCTAAATATATTTAAAGACTATATTTTTTGACTTTTAACTATAGTTTTGATAAAAATGTAGTCTAAATGTATTTAAAGTAAATGTATAAATGTATTTAAAACTATGTTTTTTATTTTTACTTTTAACTACAGTTTCTGATAAAAACATAGTCTAAATGTATTTAAAGACTATGTTTTTTTGACTTTTAACTACAATTTCTGATAAAAACGTATTCTTTTGTTCAATTATAAACTACAATTTTTGTTAAAAACGTAGTCTATATGTATTTAAAGACTACATTTTTTGACTTTTAACTACGTTTATAAACGTAGTGTAAAAGAGGGACTTTTAACTATAGTCACACTTTTAACTACACTCACCTAGACAACGGTTTAGAAAACGTAGTCTATATATAGACTATTTTTTAGACGTAGTCTAATTAACTTTTTGTAGTACTGTATAGTCTATTCTACCCCTCTCTCCCTAGGGTCTGAAGCCTAAGCTCTAACTCAGCTCCTAAGTCATGACTTCTAATCAAAGCTTTGATACCATTCTATGTCACGACCCTCAATCCTGAATTCGATAGGGGGCATTGCAACATGGCTACGTACTCTTAAAATAAACCTCAAGAGTACACAAGGCCTGCTAACTTAACCTGAACATATCATAAGATGCAACTATAAAATCAAAACACATTATTTTCTATATTATATCACCAAACCTATACATGCCATCCTTATCTGATACATACAAAAGTCTATACACCCAAAAGAGTAACTACAACAACTCCTGGTCTCACTCCTAAGGTCCCTCCCTAAAACTTTGGTTTATCAAGTATACTCATCTGCTGCAAAAACATAAAATATAATGGAATGAACTAAAAAGCCCAGTAGAACTTCACACTTACTATCATGAATATGTAAATAAACAGTTTAGCATAATCAAAATATGTTTGAACAAATAATATCACGATACATATGTCCATTCAAGAAACCAATAACATTCACATTCAAAGAGAAATATTCAACCCACCCGAGAGTCCCGATCCACCATCAACTCATTCCCATGACCGCAATCACACTCAAATCATCTATATATCCACCATCACCTCCACACAACAGAATAATCATACCATACCTTAACATAACCTCCACACCCATACATCCATGCCCTCATACACAAAACACCACTAAGCAGTCGCGCTCACTTAGTAAGCAATATGCCTAGGCTTCCCTCTATACCCCTTGCCATAGCATCCATAAAGATATTACTAAGTGAGCCACTCCCTTAATAAGTGTTACAACGCCATACTGCTGGTACATACTATCCCATCTAAGAGTCAATATTACATGTCAACAACCTAACCTGGTGATACTTCTCCCACCTAGGTTGGTTTATATACTAATACCCAGCATAATAAACTCAGTCATGCTAGCTACCATAACTGTGTTCTACCTGGCTTACTCGGCCTTCATGCCCTTCCTTGAGCCACTAGTCTAGGCTAGTAATGGTACTGCAGTACTCACCTCACAATCAAATTAGTACCATGTACCAGCAATACCCATCACATACACCATCTCTCTCAAATATGCCACTTTCGAACATCTCTATAGCACTACCAAGCCACCTCACAACCAGAATACGAAAACTCGCATGGTGGAAAAGCCAAAACCATTTATATCAAAATAGTATACTGCAATATATACACAAATCCACAAGAATTCATAATACTCATTTTAAATCATGCAAGAAAAACTCATAATAAAACATAATATATGCAAGCATGCAAGTCATGAAAACATATCACATAACAGTAGGATGTAGAACTCCTACCTTAGATCCCTACTTCCACAATCTCCTCAATGCAACATGTGTAGTCAACGATTACCTATAATTCCACATAAATAATATTATCAAAATCTATAACCTTATAAAATTACCATTTTACCCCTCTAGCCCAAATCTGAAAATAACTCTTTTATCCCTCTTACTCGGTGTCTAATAACCCCTACTTACTGCTTTTTATCTCAAATTTAATTATTTTCTACTTTTACGAGTTTTCACCCACTTTGCAATATTTACAAAAATACCCCTACATTCGGAGACAAATTTTTCTACCATTACCTTGGCCGTTAATCAATTTGAACATCATTATCAAAACTAGACTCGTTGCTCATCACCATGGTTCAGGTCCCAAGGTTAGATTTGATTAATATAATTTTAAATAAATGCATTTCTTTGGGCTCATGTAATCCATTTTATTTCAACTCAACATAAACATCATATGATATTTGATGAAATAGAGATCAAATTATGCATCTCTTTATCCAAATTTGAACCCAAAGAGATTAGCTAAACTCCATGAATTTTATAATTAAATTTAAGATTTTTTTTATTTTTAATTTAAAAATTAGCCCACGGCTTGAACCAATCTGAACCAACCAGCCCACTCGTCCAAGCCCAGCCAATAAGAAAGCCTCAGCCTTCCCACGTGAAATCTCCCTTCCCATTCACCTCTACGCGAGCGCCGCTCCTTTCTTCTTATTCTTCTTCTTCTCCTGCGCGCTCCCTCTCTCCGTCACCCTCTCTTTCCCCCTCTTTTCTCTCTCTCTCTCCCTCTCTCTCTCTCTCTCCCGTCTTCCTCCCGTCTCTCCTCTCTTCTCTCTTTCTCTTTCCGCCGGCCCCAACCCATCATCGGCTCTCGCCCATCCAGCTCCCCCTTCCCGTCGCCCGCACCGCCGGTGAAGGGTGGTGGCGCTCGCCACCAGGCTCGGCGGCCTCCCCCGGCCGAACCTGGGTGAAGCAGGGGAGAAAACTCTACTCCCAAGCCGACCCTCTCCTTCACGCCTCCTCATCGCCGGCCACCATGGCAACAGTGAGCGGTGGCAACTCTCTCTCTCTTCCACCTCGGAGTAGAGGCGAGCTACTCTGACAACGGAAACCCCTAAACGTTCCAAAAATCCCATTGTGTTTTCAGCTAAACCAGAAAACAGAGGAGAAAAAAGTTTACCTCTATCTCGACGGAGTTTCCGACAACGGTGTGAACTTCCTCCGATGATCCTCTAGCCCCCGTGATCCTCCCCTACTCTTTAATTAGAAGATCTCCAACCCTATCAGCGCTGGAATCAAAGAAATGGTCATGGAACAGAGGAATAGAAAACAAAATGATATTTTCCTGGCCTCTCTACCTCACCGACAATGTTAGCTCAAGCTCTTGCGACGTTCCACGATGGAGGAGGTTTAAACTACACTCTCAATGGTGGTTTACCAGCACGGATGCAGGAAGAAGGAAAGGAGAAGAAAAATATGAAGACAAATGACAATGAAAAGAGATGAAAAATATGTGGTCCAGCTGCTGGCTTATCGAAGATTCTCACTCTCGCTTTTTCCATTAGCGTTCGCCCTTGCTAAATTTCTCTCTCCATCCACCATGAAACATTCGCAAAGTTGAAAGAAAAATCATTTTAATGAATGAATGATACTTAAGACTTAATCTGATTAGCTTATTTTAATCCTTATTTTTTAATCGTCACATTATGACTAAACTCATCAGCTGAGTGTTTGATCGATTCTTATCAACTTACATGTGCAGCCTGTCAACGTTGAAACGCAGGCATCGACTCTATTGTCGTAGTAGCATCCAAGGAATACTCTTAGCAGGCAAAATAAGCTCACAGAGCTCCACCAAGATTGTTCACAATCTTGGTTCAAACAATCTATTCACTATTAAAAAAATTAAAAATAAAAATAAACTTGTTTTGGCAACTGAAGTCAAAGTTAAGGCTGAAGGCAGAGGAAATGCCGCACTTAAATTGATCTTAATCACAATCTGATAGAATGTTGTATTGTTTAGACATAGTCACTAATAGATGCAATAGATACATGCAATAAACAAGGCTTTTGTACTGTAATTTATTATTGCTATTGATGGTGTGACTGCAAATATTTATCTTAACCCTAAACATTTTTATTTCAAAATATTAGGGGCGGGCCTCATGGATTTATGCTGTCATGGTTCCATTGTTAAACCAAGCAACCATTTTAATTATACTAAGTAAAGCAACAAATGTAAGACATTGCTCCTCTGCATGCATTTTGGTGTGCTCTTGACGCAGTGCGAAAGCGTTGGAATAAAAAAAATTCAATAACAATGACTGAACTTCAAAATAAACAATCACTCGCAAGCGATTCAGAGAAAACCTCTCTCAAGATGAAATTTTTAACTTTTAATAAAATTGATCCCTCCATCTCAAAAACCCTAAAACAACTATTTATAGTCTATAGGAAATAAAATAATTTAGAAAACTAAAAAGCTATAGGAAATAAAATAATTTAGGAAACTAAAAGCTATAGGAAATAAAATAATTTAGAAACTAAAAGCTATAGGAAATAAAATAATTTAGAAAACTAACTAGCCTTGCTCTCAAACAACTTCTCTTCGTCCGTGCTTCGGTTTGGCTGCTTTTCGTGCATCCAACTTGTCCATATATCTCATTGCAACCCTGTTTGCATCATTCTCTCCATCCTGCGAAAAACTCGATCCCGAGTTCTCATCTGGATATAGAGGTGTATTGTCCGGAAAGAATGGATGTAAATCTGCCACATTGAAAGTCCTCAAAATCGCCATAGTCGCAGGAAGATCAACAACATAAGCACTATCGTTGATCTTTTGGACAATCTTGTAAGGTCCATACTTTCGTGGTCGTAACTTGTTATAAGTACCCATGGGAATCTGCTCTTTCCTGAGAAAGACCATCACCTGATCCCCTACCTCAAAGAATTGTTCCTTCCGTCTTCTATCAGCCCCCTCCTTGTACTTGGTGTTGGCTTTCTCAATCTTTGCTTTGACCTCTTCTGAAGAGCTTTGCCAATGCTCTATCATGTGTTTAGCCGGTATGTTGTACTTAGCCAGCTTTGGAAGCTTCATCAAATCTAGTGCATGTTGTGGTACTTTGGTATAGACGATGGAGAATGGGATCTTCCTGTGGTTCGATGGATGAAATTGTTGTAGGCGAACTCCGCCTGTGGCAAACACAAATCCTATTGTCATGGTTTTTCTCCACAAATACTTCTAATGAGATTCCCTAAAGTCCTGTTGGTAGCTTCTGTTTGTCCATCTGTCTGTGGGTGTGTCGTGCTGCTATAATTCAAGGTGGAATCAAATATGTACCACAATGTCTTCCAAAATTAGCTGAGGAATTTGGTGTCTCTGTCGGATGTGATGGATCTGGGTACTCCATGCAATCTCATGACCTCATGAAAAAACAATTTGGCAATGGCATGGGCATCTGAAGTCTTCGTATAAGAAATGAAGTGAGCCATCTTGGAGAACCTATCAACCACTACAAAAACAGAGTCAGCACCTCATTGGGTATGAGGCAAACCCAGGACAAAGTCCATAGAAAGGTCCTCCCAAATATTCTCAGGTATTGGTAAGGGTGTATATAACCCAGTACTTTAAGAATGTCCCTTGGATGTTTGGCAAATATAGCACCTCTGAACAGTCTTGTACACCTCCTTCCTCAACTGAGGCCAAAAATATCATTCAGCTACAGCTGCAAGGGTCTTATCCCTTCCCAGGTGGCCTGCCAATCCTCCTCCATGCAAGTCCCTGATTAACTTCTCCCTTAAAGAGGATTGAGGAATACATAGTTGATTTCCCTTCATCAAATAACCCTCATGTACATGGTAATCCCCACAGGGTTTTCTACAACCACACTTGCCCCAGATCTCACCAAAATCACTATCTCCAGCATACAATTCCTTCATTTGTTCAAACCCGATAACCTCAACACTAATCACAATTAACACATCTGCCCTCCTGCTCAAGCGTCCACAACTCTATTTTGAGTTCCAGACTTATGCATTAGTTTGAAGGAAAACCTTTGCAAAAACTGGATCCATCTAGCATGCATATCTTTGCTAATCCTGTTTTGATTACTCAAATGCTTTAAAGCCCCACAATCCAAATATAAAACAAATTCCTTACCCACTAAATAATATTCCCACACTCTTAATGCTATTACCAACGAATAGAACTCCTTGTCATAGGTGGACCAGTTTCTTCTAGCATCACAGAGCTTTTCTCTATAGAAAGTGATTGGTCTCTTTTCCTAAGAGAGTACAGCTCCAATTTCTACTCCGCTAGCATCACAATCAACTATAAACAACTTATTAAAGTCGGGTAATGCCAACACAGGGGCACTGCACAACTTCTCTTTCAAAAGGGCAAACCCGGCTTCAGCTTCTTCACTCCAATTAGACTTCCCTTTCTTCAGACACTCTGTCAAAGGAGCAGCAATGGTGCTAAAATGCCTGATAAAGTGCCTGGAAAAACTAGCCAATCCCAAGAAGCTTCTCAACTCAGTCACAGTTTTGGGATTAGGCCACTCTCTAATGGCTTTCATTTTTCCTTCATCCACAGTAATGCCATCACCACTTACCACAAACCCCAGAAACAATAACCTTTTAGACATAAACAAACACTTTTTCAAATTAGCCTATTATTTATGCTCTTTCAATACAGCCAATACACTCCTCAAGTGGTCAATGTACTCGTTCTCAGACTTGCTATAAATCAATATATCATCAAAGTATACTACCATGAATTTGCCAATAAAGGGTTTAAGTACCTGATTCATAACACGCATGAAGGTGCTAGGTGCATTGCTGAGACCGAATAGTATCACTAGCCATTCATATAATCCTTCCTTTGTCTTGAAGGTAGTCTTCCATTCATCGCCTGGCCTCACTCTAATCTGGTGATATCCGCTCCTCAAGTCTATCTTAGAAAAGATGACTGCCCCACTCAACCTGTCAAGCATATCTTCAATACGGGGTATTGAGAACTTATACCCAATGGTGATCCTATTGATAGCCCTACTATCAACACACATCCTCTAGCTCCCATCCTTCTTGGGAGTGAGCAGGGCTAGTACAGCACATGGACTCAGGCTGTACCTGATGAAGCCTCTGTCTAGCAATTCTTGAACCTTCTCCTGGAGGATTTCCGTTTCCTTGGGGCTCATCCTGTAATGTGGTAAGTTAGGAAGGCTTGCCCCCGGCACCAAATCGATCTGATGCTGTATGTCTCTCAAAGGAGGAAGCCCCTCAGGTAGGTCATCTGAGTCACTTCCTTGAATTCTTCTAACACCCCCTTCACTACCTCAGGAACATCGTCAACAATCTCCTCCTCTACCTTCAGTACATTCTTCACCACCAAGGCATGCACCTCCTTGGTCTCCTTCATATCTTCCTCTATTTCCTTCTCTGAGCTCACAATGGATAGGAAAGATTGGCTTTCAGGCTTAGAGCCTTTAGGACATAGCGCTACTTTAAGAGGTAATAGTGTGTATCTCTTACCATCCTTCGCTAACCTGTAGAGGTTCTCTTTTCAGAATGTTTAGCATCCACATCAAATTGCCATGGGCGCCCGAATAGAAGATGACAAGCATCCATGTCTACTATGTCACAATAGACTTCATCACTATATTTCCCAATGAAAAAGGGCACCCTACACCTTTCCTAAACATCAATCTTCTCAGTGGTCTTAATCTATCCAATGGTATATATATTAGGGTGCTTCTCTACTGGTAACTGCAATTTCCTAACCACATGTCTGCTGATGATGTTTTCGCTACTCCCACTATCCACGATTAGATCAAACATTCTTCCACCAATCGTGCACCTGATACAAAACAACTGGTAGCGTTGAGTACTATTTTTCTATTTTGGCATTAACATGAGCCTCCTGATAACATATGAGAGCTCATGCTCTTCATAATCCTCCCCAAAGTACTCTTCATCCCCATTAGGATCATAACAAATATCCTCCTCCTCTTCTTGCTCTAACATATTGACAGCTCTTCGACTTGGGCACTCATTGGATCTATGCCCCGGTTGATTGCAGCGGTAACACTTTCCCAGGATGGGTTTTGCATATGGGTTGGATTGCTTCTGGCCTTCCTTAGATTCCATCGGCCACTTCTCCATAGCCCTTTCATTCTTCTTCTCACCACTACTATTCGGCTTCTCTGTAGCACTCTTCTCTTTATCATCAACCACCCTGCTGGCTCCACTACGTTCAGCCCTATCAAAGCCATATCGATGCCCACCACCATCAAATCTGGTGTTCTTATCATTCAGCATGAGTTCAGTCCGTAATGCCATATTTTTAGCCTCACACATGCTCTTTAATATTGTGACCCCAATTTTATCTCTGATCTGCAACTTTAATCCATCAACATACCTAGCCACTTGTTGCCCCTTACTTTCCCTCAAATTATTGCGCTCAGCTAATCGTATAAATTCAGCAGTATATTCGTGGATGGTTCGCAACCCTTGGCGACATTGTTGGTACTGTTGGAAAAGTATCTATTCATAATCAGGAGGAAGAAACTCACCTTTCATTAGTTGCTTCATACGGATCCATGTTCGTACGGATTGTCTCCTTCTCTCAACTGCCTACTCTGCACTCTCTCCCACCAAGCGGAAGCACCACCCTTTAACCTACACGCCACCGTTTTCACCCTACGTTCTTCTGGCACATTCTTGTAATCAAAGAACCTCTCCACATCCACCAGCCAATCAAGAAATTCTTTGATATTAAATGTACCATTGAAATAGGGAAGATCTACCCTTAGGTGGTAATCCCCTCCATCGGAGTGATCATAATCATCATAATCATGGTACTCCCTTTAGTTTCTTCCTCCACCATAGCCACCCCTAATAGGTGGTTGCCTCGTCTCAAACCCTAAAGCCTCTTCCTCTGAATCAACATCAGAGATCTATACCCTCTGATTTGCACGGATGGATTCATTGATTGGAATATCATAATCTTCTCGTGGCCTAGGTCGTCTTCCATCGTCAATCTTACTCCTATTATTAGCGACCTCCATAGCATCAAATCGCTCGATCAATGTCTTGAGAAGCTACTTTACCCGCCTCAATCTTCGATCCATAACATTTATCTCCATCCTTAGAACTGGTTGATCAGCCCCTTGGACTCCCGCATCATGAGCACCATCATGAGTGCGACCGCCATCGACGTCATTGCTAGAAGACATCTTGCAGGAACTCACCTTGCTCTGATATCAATCTGACATAGTGCTAAAGTGTTGGAATAAACAAGAATTCAATAACAACGACTGAACTCTAAGATAAACAATCACTCGCAAGCGATTCAGAGAAAATCTCTCTTAAAATAAATTTTTTAACTTTTAATAAAATTGATCCTATTGGGATATGTGCCCATCAACAAATGATATTTATTATTTTGCTGAATATTTAAAAAAAATTTAATATTATACTTGCATGCATGTTATGATGCTTTATAAATATCAAAAATCCTTGGATTATTTAAATATGACTTTAAATATTGTATATAAGTGTTATATACAGAGGATAATATTTAAAGTAAATAATCTAAAATTATCCATAATTATAAATTAAAGTTGCAATCGGGATCTTTAATTTAAAATTACTAGTGCGGTTCATTACATTCTGAATGAAACGATCTTATCCAGATTGTTGATAATGAGATTATCAGAATGAAAACACTTTATATAATTTGATTATATAGGACTGAAACATGATTAATTATGAATCTCTAATAAATTTCGTTGTTAAAATAGAGAATTCAAAATTAATCAATGATGGTCATATGTGAATCGATCCTAATTCTGAGTAATTAATAGACTCCTATTTATTATATTATATTTTTTTGACTTACCGGGTAATGACACAGAAACATAGTGTCAAATTCTTGGTATATTAAAAATATAATAACATAAGTAGCCAAAATATTAATATACAAGATGAAATCCATTCCTTCGTAAAGAAGTCAGATGGACGGTTTTCATAAGTGTTGATTCGGGACTTGAATAATAAGAGCGCTCAATTTATGATTGGATCATAAATATATTATTCATTATAGAATTAATGGTACTTATGGATAAAGATGTGATTAAAGAGGTTAACAAAAAAATGCCTAGCTTTAGTCATGAACCGTTTATAGATGATTGATTTATATGTAGTGACTATATCAATTCAAATCATTTTGAATATAATTAATTTTATAATTTTAAGAGTACAGTTACAATTTTTAGTGGAGTAATTTGGAATTAATAATTTTGATATTTTAATTAAGGTGTTAATTGAATGTCAAGATTATTGGAGCTTAGAATTATAATATCCATAGTTCCTCTGGATGGTTCCATTAAATTATGTAAACTTTATGATATGTTGGGTTGAGTTATTAATTTGAAATTGAGAATTCTAAATTATTTTTCATATAGAAATTAATTGGATTAATTTCTATTATACGGTGTGCTAGGGAACACATCATATGCATATTCTACGAGAAGAGTCTATATGAAAATTATTAAGTTTGAGAAATATATATGAGATTTAAGAGAGCCTTTCTCTCTCTTGTAACGTGATAAATATCTTAAAGTCAAACCAACAATTGGTTTTTGGATCTAAGAGTTGAAAGTTATCTTTAAGTTTTAATTAATTGATTGATTAATTAAAGAGGTTGGTGAATATAAGATTCACGAGAGACAGAGAAAAAGATCGAACAACAATGATCAACCAGAGAGTTCCTTTTTTAACTTCACTTTATCTCATGAGTTGAGAATAAAAAGTGAATTAAACTCAGTTGTGTAATCTCAACCCAAACCAAAAGGAACGTCTACTCGTTCATGTTCATCATAATCTGGAGAATGCTTGGAAAGATCCATGGTGATCAAAGGATTTGGTAATTCCAAGGTAGTGTTCGTGGAGAACAAAAGGTCAATTTCTTAATCTCCTTATTATCCTTGTTATTAAATTAATACGGGTATAGATTGTGCTAACTTAATTTTTAAGATATGTGATTTGATTCGTATCTTGTTTCCGCTAAGATAAGTGATTTGATCCTTATCACGCTTTTGCAAACATCTCAGAATCATTTTGATATAACCATCAATTGGTATCAGAGCTAGTTATACCCCTTTTAATATTCTCATGATGATGAATGCATGTGAGAATAGATTGGCATTAAATTTTCTATTCCATCGAATAAGTTATGCAATTTCCTTTTTAGATCAATTGAATATATGATTCAATTTGTATTGATGAAGAATGGTTCTTCATGGTTTTAAGAAAAGTTCTCAATTAGAATTTTTTTATACTTGTTCCGATAGAATTTTTTCCAAGAGGTTTTGAGTGGGGAATCCCTTCCCTTGGCTTTGAGCCTTATCGTTTCCCAGGAATTCGAAGAGGCTCACTATTTTTTCAGTGATTCGAAAAGCCTCACCGATTCCCAAGAATTCGATGAGTCTCACTGTCTTCAAAGACATGAAAAGTCATTTATTCGTTTTGCTTCTTATTAAATGTCTTTGTTATGTTGATAATAATCACATTTACTCTTAGAAGTTTTTCGTTTCAGTTTTTATAAAATTTTGTTATGACGATAATAATTACATTTCATGCCATATGCCATATTAGATAGAAATATGTCTACCTAATTATTATATGTCTTGCATCTATGCATTATTATTTTATTATTTTTTACTAAAAAGTTTTTAGTAAATTATATTTAATGCACTTTGCAATAAATTTAATGAGATTAAATTTGTAAATTAATTGAGCAATTGGATTTGCAAAATTAATGTGCCAAATGTGATGTTTTAAATTTAAATGTTATATTTAAATTATCACATTTAGCTTATTTTATAATTTTAAAGTGTTTAATATTATAAAATCTTAGTGATTTAAATTATTTAAATTAACTAAGAGTTTATGAAACAAAAGTTGTTTTATAAATAAAATATACTTTTATAAAATAATGAGTGGGAGGGGTAATATGACAATATAAACCGTTGGTCTCCATCGTTAGTACAACACCGTGAGTTATTAGTAATGCCTCGTGACGCTCTAATTTCATCCTCCCTATGGAGGGTGTCTACTAATGGCAATACCAAGGTTGTCTTCCATGCGATAGTACTTTTAAGATGTATTTTAGAATTCACCTACCCTACGGCGGCAATTTCTAAGTCTCAAAAGGTCTGATACGATGGGCCACTCATGAAGAAGTAATTAAATTAGTTAATTACTTTCTTGTCCAAAATTAAGAAATTAATGAGTATTAGAAATATGAGATATTTCGGGAGATACTTATTAATTGAGAAGTTCTCATTTTAATTAGCAACTATTTGACCTACCCTACGGCGGCACTTAGTTGTGGACATTAAAATTCCTTAGGCCTTTAAAGTAAACATGTTTTTGTGTATTTTAACATGTGCTTTTATGCATCTTATTTACTTTGCCTTAAATTATGTAATGATATTTATGTAATTATTTATTAAAATTTTTCTTATTTTTCAGCAAATATGTCAAACCGATTTTCTCACTTCTCGCCTCTCAAGTATTAACTGGTAAAAATTTTGTTAATGGAAAAGCAACATGAATATCCTTCTCATTAATGAAAACTACCACTATGTCCTTAAGAAGGATTGTCCTCCAGTGCCTCCAACCAATGCCTACAAGGTTGCTGTTGAAGAGTACAACCGTTGGATTGTTGCAAACAATAAAGCCCGCTGCTACTTGTTAGCAGCAATGAATGAGGTGCTTAAAACTAAGCACGAGGTCTTTGAAACTGCAAGAGAGATTATGGAATCTCTGCAGCAGATGTTTGGATGCCCATCTGATCAGGCTCGCTACGAAGCTGTAAAAGCCATTATGAATGGCAAAATGGAGAATGGTTCTTCTGTTCATGAGCACATCCTCAAAATGGTCAATCATTTCAATGAGGCTGAGATCAATGGAGCTAAAATTGATGAAAAGACTTAGGTTGGCATGATTCTGGAGACACTATCTCTCGCTTTTCTCCAATTCAGGACTAATTACATTATGAATCATAAAAAGTATAATCTAACTGAACTCCTGAATGAGCCGCAAATATATGAGAATCTTATAGATGATAAGGGTGGTAAGGCAATTGTTGCTGAAGCCAACGCAGCTGAGGCAAAGCCTTCTTCTTCAAAGAAAAAGAAGAAGAATTATGTGGGAAAGAAAAAGGATAACAAGAAGAAGATCTAGAAGAAGAAAGGAAAGGCAGCTGCTCAACCTAAACCTAAAGGAAAGTGTTTCCACTATCATCAAGATGGCCATTGGAAAAGGAACTTTAAAAAGTACCTTAATGAGCTGAAACAGAAAAAGAAACAAGATGCTTGAGTCTGCCTACGATCTTCAAGTGGGAGATTTCACAATGAGGGTAGGCAGTGGAGAAAAGGTGTCAGCGACAGCAGTAGGGATAGTTCAACTATCATTTACTGATAATAAATATTTGCTTTTGAACAATGTTTATTATATTCCGGATTTCAAACGAAATTTGATTTCGGTGTCAAAGTTGCATGAACAATTTATTTCTGTTTCTTTTAGTGTTGACTCTGTTTCAATTTATAAGAATGGAATAAATATTTGTTTTGGGTATGTTAAAAATGGTCTATATTTTGTTAAACCAAATTCCCATAACTTGTTTCACACCAAAATGTTTAAAGTCGCTGAACCAATTCCTAAAAGAAGAATAGTTGCGAATAATGACAATGACACGTATTTATGGCATTTGAGGTTTGGTCATATTAATATAGACAGAATAGAAAGACTAGTGAAGGATGGTCCTTTAAGAGAGCTAAGAGTTGGCACTCTACCAGTCTATGAATCCTGTCTAAAAGGAAAAATGACTAAAAGACCTTTTTCAGCAAAAGGTGAAAGAGCAAAAGCACCTTTAGAGATCATACATACTGATGTATGTGGGCCTTTGAATGTCAAAGCTAGAGGGGGCTATGAATATTTCATCACATTCATTGATGATTATTCTAGATATAGATATGCATATCTGATGCAAAGAAAATCCGAGGCCTTTGAAAAGTTCAAAGAATTTCATGCTGAAGTAGAAAAATAACTCAGTAAATCAATCAAAACTCTTTGATCTGATCGAGAAGGAGAGCACTTGGATTATGAATTTTAGGACCACTTGATTGAGAATGGAATATTATCACAGCTCATGGCACCTACGACACCACAGCAAAATGGTGTAGCTGAAAGAAGGAATCGCACTTTGCTTGATATGATAAGATCAATGTTAAGCTATTCTTCTTTGCCTAACTCATTTTGGGGATATGCATTACAAACAGCTGTATACATTCTAAACTTAGTTCCATCTAAGTCAATCCCTAAGACTCCCTTAGAGTTATGGAATGGTGCAAGCCTAGTTTGAGACACATCCGCATATGGGGATGTCCAGCCATGTGCTGAAGGAAAAGACTAGGAAGTTGGAACCTCGTTCAGAAGTATGGATGTTTGTTGGGTATCCTAATGGAACGAGAGGAGGACTATTTTATAATGCTCAAGATAACAAAGTTTTTGTGTTGACAAATGCAACGTTTCTCGAGTACAATTATATGACAGAATTCAAACCTAGAAGTAAAGTAGTTCTGGAAGAGTTACTAGCTGATGAGATCAGCCCCACACCAACAAAAGTTGTTGAACGACAAAAAGTTGAGACCACTACTCAAGATCAAATACCACCGCCACCACGACGTAGTGGGAGAAAACTTAGATTACCCATCCGCTATGGTCAGGATGGAGAAGCACAAGTTGCAGTCACCGATAGCAGTGATGATGATCCATTGACATACAAGATGGCAATAGAGGATGTTGATAAAGAGAGATGGCAAGAAGCCATGAAACTCGAAATGGAATCAATGTATTCTAATTCAATCTAGAAGCTTGTAGATCTACCAGAAGGTGTAAAGCCTATTGGATGCAAATGGATCTATAAGAGAAAAAGAGGAGCCGATGGAAAAGTAGAGACTTTTAAGGCTAGGTTAGTGGCAAAGGGTTTTACCCAAAAGGAATGAGTAAACTATGAGGATACTTTTTCGCCAGTAGCCATGCTAAAATCCATTCGGATTCTCTTGTCCATTACTGCTCATTATGATTATGAGATATGGAAATGGATGTTAAGACGGTATTTTTGAACGGCCATCTTGAAGAGACTATTCATATGGTCCAACCAGAGGGTTTTATGGTTAAAGGCCAAGATCAGAATGTCTGCAACTTGCAAAGGTCCATTTATGGGCTTAAGCAAGCTTCTAGATCTTGGAACATCAGATTTAATGAAGCCATAAAATGTTATGATTTTGAACAAAATTTAGGTGAACCTTGTGTCTATAAGCAAAAGGAAGGAAATAAAGTGGTCTTCTTAGTTCTTTATATGGATGACATTTTACTCATTAGGAATGATGTAGGATCTCTGTCCAAAATAAAGAACTGGCTAGCCAGCCAATTCCAAATGAAGGATTTGGGAGAAGCAAGCTACATTTTTGGCATCCAAATTATACGGGATCGCAAGAATAGGCTTTTGGCGTTGTCTTAGGCATCGTATATTGACAAGGTGCTTGTCAGATTTGCGATGCAAAACTCTAAGAAAGGTAATTTACCTACTCGACATGGAGTTCATCTTTCTAAAGAGCAGTGTCCTAAAACACCAAAAGAGGAGAAAGATATGAGATGGATTCCCTATGCTTCGGCAGTTGGTAGTTTGATGTATGCAATGTTGTGTACAAGACCCGACATCTGCTTTGCAGTGAGAGTGGTTAGCCGCTACCAGTCAAACCCAGGATTGGATCACTGGGTTGTAGTCAAGCTATTCTGAAATATCTGAGGCGTCCGAGAAACTATATGCTGGTATATTCTAGTAGGGATTTGATTCCTATTGGATATACAGATTCTGATTTTCAATCAGATAGAGACTCTAGAAGTCAACTTCTGGAGCGGTGTTCACTTTGGAGGAGGAGCCATTATATGGAGAAGCGTCAAGCAAACCTGCATTGCTGACTCAACCATGGAGGCTGAATATGTAGCGGCTTGTGAAGCAACTAAGGAGGCAGTCTGGCTTCGAAAATTCTTGAAAGATCTAGAAGTTGTTCCAGATATGCAGGAACCAGTTAGACTCTACTGTGACAACAGTGGCGCAGTAGCCAATGCCAAGGAACCCAGAAACCACCGTAGAGAAAAGCATATAGAGAGAAAATTTTACCTTGTAAGAGAGATTGTCAGCAAAGGAGACGTTTCAGTTGAAAAGATCGCATCTGCGATTAATATAGCTGATTCGTTTACTAAGACATTACCAGCTCAAGATTTTGAGCTACATCTTGATGGGATGGACTTAGAGACATGTCGCATTTGCTTTAGGGCAAGTGAGAGATTATTGGGATATGTGTCCATAAACAAATGGCATTTATTATTTTGCTGAATATTTAGAAATTTTTTAATATTATACTTGCATGCATGTTATGATGCTTTATAAATATCAAAAATCCCTGGATTATTTAAATGTGACTATAAATATTGTATATAAGTGTTATATACAGAGGATAATATTTAAAGTAAAATAATCTAAAATTGCCGTAATTATAAATTAAAGTTGTAATCGGAATCTTTAATTTAAAATTAGTGCGGTTCATTACATTCTAAATGAAACGATCTTATCCAGATTGTTGATAATGAGATTATCGGAATGAAAGCACTTTATATAATTTGATTATATAGGACTGAAATATGATTAATTATGAATCTCTAATAAATTCTGTTGTTAAAATAAAGAATTTAAAATTAATCAATGATGGTCATATGTGAATCGATCTTAATTCTGAGTAATTAATAGACTCCTATTTATTGTATTATATTTTTTGACTTACTGGGTGATGACACAGAAAGATAGTGTCAAATTCTTGGTATATTGAAAATATAATAACATAAGTAGCCGGGAATATTAATATACAAGATGAAATCCATTCCTTCGTAAAGAAGTCATATGGACGGTTCCTATAAGTGTTGATTTGGAACTTGAATAATAAGAGCGCTCAATTTATGATTAATCATAAATATATTATTCATTATAGAATCAATGGTACTTATGGATAAAGATGTGATTAAAGAGGTTAACGGAAAATGCCTAGCTTTAATCATGAACCGTTTATGGAGGATTGATTTATATGTAGTGACTATATCAATGGACGATTCAAATCATTTTGAATATAATTAATTTTATAATTTTAAGAGTGCAGTTACAAATTTTTAGTGAAGTAATTTGGAATTAATAATTTTGATATTATAATTAAGGTGTTAATTGAATGTCAAGATTATTGGAGCTTAGAATTATAATGTCCATAGTTCCTCTGGACGGCTCCATTAAATTATGTAAACTTTATGATATGTTGGGTTGAGTTATTAATTTGAAATTGAGAATTCTAAATTATTTTTCATATAGAAATTAATTAGATTAATTTCTATTATACGGTGTGCTAGGGAACACATCATATGCATATTCCACGAGAGAGTCTATGTGGAAATTATTAAGTTGGAGAAATATATATGGGATCGGAGAGAGCCTTTCTCTCTCTCGTAACGTCCCATGATAAATATCTCAAAGTTGAACCAACAATTGGTTGTTGGATCGACATACGTTAAAGTAATTCCAAGAGTTGAAAGTTATCTTTAAGTTTTAATTAATTGATTAATTAATTAAAGAGGTTGGTAATTGTTACTCTCTATGAATATAAGATTCACGAGAGATAGAGAAGGAGATCGAACAACAATGATCAACTAGAGAGTTCTTCCTTCAACTTTACTTTTTCTCATAAGTTGAGAATAAAAAGTGAATTAAACTCAGTTGTGTAATCTCAACCCAAATCAAAAGGAACGCCCACTCATTCGTATTCATCATAATCTAGAGAATGTTTGGAAAGATCCATGGTGATCAAAGGATTTGGTGATTCCAATGTAGTGTTTGTGAAGAACAAAAGGTCGATTTCTTAATCTCCTTATTATCTTTGTTATTAAATTAATACAGGTATAGATTGTGCTAACTCAATTTTTAAGATATGTGATTTGATCTGTATCTTGTTTCCACTAAGATAAGTGATTTGATCCTTATCATGCTTCCGCAAACATCTCAGAATCATTATGAGATAACCATCACATCCCCCATCTCAAAAACCCTAAAACAACTATTTATAGTCTATAGGAAATAAAATAATTTAGGAAACTAAAAAGCTATAGGAAATAAAATAATTTAGAAATTAAACTAAAAAACTACATAAAATAAAATAATTTAGGAAACTAACTAGCCTTGCTCTCAAACAACTTCTCTTCGCCCTTTCTTCGGTTTGGCTGCTTTTCGTGCATCCAACTTGTCCATATATCTCATTGCAACCCTGTTTGCATCAGCTCTACTAATATTTTGCTAACATCTTCAGCAGATTAGCAACCACCATACACAGAACCTGAAAAAAGAATCAAAGTAGGAGACTATGGCAAATTTAAGAAGGAAACAGGTGAATGAAATATGCTCTTGAAACAAATTACCTGCATGTTCTCTTGGTCAATCTGATTGGAAGACCATATTAAATTTGAAAACACAGAAGGTATGTCACCTGCAAACCCAACGGAAATAATGAAAATGGCATAGAACTTGCATGAAGTTCTTATTGGTAAAAAGAGGTAAATGTGGAGCCCAGCTAACTACAAATGAGACCATCATTCATTTTATGTGCTGAACCACCAACGTGACTTTGGTAACGAAGTAAATGAAGTTTGGAAGATAAAAGAGTCATATGATGGGATTGCTGTGATTATCCTTTAGCCATCACGCATTGGATTTAAACCTAATGGAGAAGAAATGATTGCATGCTCTACAGCCTTTAATATGTTATAGACATCATGGGAGCATTTGTTGCGCGCATTAATGTGCAGCACCTATAATGTGTCTTAAATCAGGAGCTTAATTGTAGAGACTGTGATTTATAAATTAGTCGCTTAATTGTGACAACTCTGATTAATAAATTAGCAATCTTATTGCAGGCATTGTGATCCAGTGTAATAGGCTATATATATATATATATATATATATATGATTAGTCAATCAAAGAAGGCATCTGAATATCAGTTATTTCATCACAATTTTCTTTCCATTTTATCTCTCACCATCATAGGCCCACAACATAATGCCTGGGATAAAAGACACTTTTGGATGCACAGATAACTAACAGTTGCTTTCATAGCTTACCATATTATCTAAATTTTGAGTTAGGTTTGAAAGTTGTTTCAAATAGCTTCAACATAAGCATATCCTCGATCTATTGTTTTTTCCCTTGTGGAAAAGAACTGAATATTTCTCACTGACA
>UESW01002519.1:0-178951 GCA_900491605.1 Calamus simplicifolius | reverse complement strand
TAATATCCTGATTAAATTCAGACCTTTAGACTTCTTTAGCAACCTGACCAAGTTCGAACTTTTAGCAACTCCATCACAAAATCCAATGAGAGGTCAGTAGCTCTCTTGGCAAAGCAAAATAGTATTATAAAAGAGATTTAAAAAAAATCACAAGGGAGAAGGAAAAAGTGAGAGTGAGGATCAGAGTTCAAACCTTTGGATTTCTTTTAGCACTCCAACCAAGTTCAAACTTTTAGCACCGGTTAACAATTAAATTTTAAATATTTCAAGAACTGTAACAGTGAATATTCAACAATCATATTTATGCTTCATTCATGGATATCACGATTGATGGTATAGTTGTCTCCTCAGTAATAGCGAAGGTGATCAAACATGGTCACATTGAAGTTTTATCCATACCGTACCATGAGGCATGGCATCCTTCTCTTTGCGATACCCTTCTGTTTTAGGTTAGGTCCCGTGTGAAATGGTGGTGGATTTGCTGTATCCAACCTTTGGCATAGGCTTTTGGTAGGACAACATAATAAACATGCATTGCTCCCAACTTAATGAATACTTTTTGGGTTACATTTATTGGGATCCACTACTAGAAAAAATCGATGACTCTTTACCCTCTCCGTGTCAGGCACGTACATGATCATATAGCCGTCCCCATGATCATTTGGATCATATTTAATCCAGAGAACCCATTCTTCTTCCTCTTTTTTTTAATCAAACAATAGTGACGCATGAAACATATGGAATGATGCACTATGGGGTATATGACGGGGCAAATAAACAACCTCCTTTTTTTTTCTTTTTTTAACGAATGATAGCAACATGGGATGTTGAATTTATAGGGTGCATAATGATTGCTTTTAAAGATGAAGAGCAGAGAGGAATTGCGGTACGAGGAAAAGCGCGACGCTGCCACAATAATAATAATAATAATAATAATAATAATAATAACAAACTTTAATAATATATAATAGATTATGCCAGACATTAAGAAGGAAGAAGGCATTATAAATCAATATGATGCATCCAGGAGTCTCAACAAAGGAAGGAAAAAATGTCAGATGATAACGAACTGAGGATAAGAGAACTAGTAATTATGGCCATGTTAACAAACAAGTTCCAACCGTCTCAATTATCATGGTAACTTTTATGATTTATATATCTTATAAAGTTAGCACTCATTCTACCCCCTCTTTTCATGCATTATAAGGGGTCAAAAAGATATAAAAATATTTATGTTCTAAGTTACAAAGATCGATCACAATCCTCATATTTAACAATAAGTTTTACAGTTTAGAAATTAAGTGTCATTTCAATGTATGACTAGTATAATATGATATTAAATCATATTATATTAATACTTAGTGCACAAATATGTATGGATTTGATATTAGTACACCATATTTTTTAAAAAAACTTTTAAGATTATTTTAAATTCAATGGATATTTAAAAGTCTAAAGTATACTTGTAAAATATACAATTAGGCCTTGGTTACTATACAAAATATCCAATTAGGGTTTATTGATGTTCAAAATATCTTCATATGATAATGTTGTTTGTTCAATTTTTACTTGTCCTATGATTTGCAAACATTTGCATTAAATTGTATTAACTAGTTCATAATACATTATTTGCTGTTTCAAGAACTATTCCATTGTGAGCTGCAATATTCTTTAATAATTTGAAGTATTAAGCAAATTTCGCATCACAAGTCATACAATTAAATTTCATTATGAAGATTTCAGTTTTTGCAACTTGTCAATATAAAATAGCAATATCTTTATGCAAGCCCATTATTTATCTAAATCAAATGATCAATTTGAACTAAGTCAATCCACAAGGCTTCATTTCTCTGTGGGACAGAAAAAGTTACCATCTAGAGCCATCATTAACATATTTAGACAACTCTCTGATTTTGTTTTGGCTCTCTTTTCTATATGAAGCAGTTTGATGTAAGTCTTTACATGTGAGTAAGGAATTTTTTTCTTAAGATTTGATGTTCTTGTGTGATTTTTTTTCCCTGATTTTGTCTTTTACTTTATGACATAAGTTACATAGCATTATTAATTATCAAGAATTACTTTGTTAATCTATTCTAAAATAAAATATAGATTTATCTTGGAGAATTCCTTAAATTCTACTAAGGGCTATTTGGAGTGAGCAAAGTTAAATTCTTATAATAATTCTTTATTTCTAAACATCTTCTCATTTATTAATCTTATATTTTTAAAATTAAGTACAGATAAGATTTTTGCAAGTAATTTATCATACTTCAAATGTAAAAATTTTAAATATCGATAAATTTATTAAAAAAATTACTTCATCAGAAGGCCTCCTAATGTAATATCACCAATGTTCAGGATGGAACTTGACAGGTGGTTCATTTCAGCAATCACAGCCACCCATGTGATGCAAGTCTCAGCATGATAGATCGAGGATGCCCGTGTTGTACACACATGAACCAGATACAAGATGGTGACATGCAATCCGACCCTGATACATTTCTAGGGAGGCAATGGCTTTAGTGATGGCAGAATATCTGATAGCAATGGCATGTCTGGGGCAATAAGGGTGTAAGATATGTGTACGACTGCTTAAGAGATTTTGACCTGTGGCATAGCAATGTCGTCTCCGTGTTATGATGCTAAGACCACCATGCGTTCCTTTAGTTGTTGGTATCTAACTGGCTAAAATTGCCATCAACTACTCCCGGGTGAATCAGTCTGTCGTCAACCTTCTAGTCTGCAATGAATTTTGTTAGAATCCCCTTTTAAGTGTCTCTGCTGTAGCTTTCCAACACCTTTTATGTAGCAGGCGGCACAAGTGGCACAGCTTGTAACAAAGACTTAGGCACAGTTTAAGCAATGTTAGACAACATGGACAAGATGGTTGCCCAATTCTGTTGCGACAGTAATTGCAAGCTTTGGGTGATCAGGAGCTTATGATGGGGCTCGGTTGCTTATGATGAATAGGGACCTAAATCTCACACTATTATATACTTTTTAAGATAGAAAAATTGAATCAACTCCAACGGCAGAGCTGGAAGGGTTTTGCTATTATTTTGTCGTGGACATGGAAACCTTTCCCAACCATCATATTAGTTGTTTATATCAAAGACTTAATCACCAGTTGACTATCTGACAAGCTAAAATTAAGTACAATATGTTATAATAAACGAAACATGCTGATACATTTTATTTTTGATAATAGTCATACTTTTTTGTTACTAAATGCTAATTACAATTTTAAAGCTGTGTTGGACCTAGTGTGGTGCTCCCAAGGCTCAGGATAATATGAGAAGGCCAAGATTCACACTTCATGAGGTATCATGGAGGGTTCTAGAGTTGGTTTCTAGGTTATCTTAAGGCCCATGTTGGGTTATGAGCTTTGAAGGAACTAATTTGTATTGGATTGGGTGTGAGTCAAAGGTTTTGAAATTGAATCAAGTCATTGGTGTACACAAGCTTGGGGTTAACTTAATCTCATCGGGTTAGTCATGGAAGTTTTTCTAAGTCAGGGTCTAACCAACTTGGCCATTATTTAAATCCTAGATCCTAGGGTTTGTATAAAAATACAAATATTCTTTTCTCCTAAGAAATAGAGTTTCTCTCTCTTTCCTTACCAAGCCGCTGCCCTCTCTCTCACTAGAGGATGTGAGAAACCTTAGAACGTCGCCCCCTCTCTCTTTAGTGCATGAATTTCTCTCTCCTCATATTTTCTCTCTCTAAGTCATTTTCTCTATCTAGGACTTTTTCTCTGTCTAAAATGTGAAGGCAGCTTCATCTCTCTTGCTTGCACCCCAAACTTTTCCTTTTTCCTAGCATCTTTTCTCTCTCTAAAACTAGGACTTATAAAAATTTCTCTTTTCTTATGATTTTCTCTCTCTATGCATCATTCCTTCTCTCCTAGTGTGCGGCATCCTTCTCTCTCTAAGAAGGGAGAGGTGTGATCCTTAGGGATGCCTCTTTCTCTCTCCTAAGCATCCTTCTCTCTAACTTGTGCTCTAAGTTTCTCTCTCCTAGGCATCCTCTCTCTTGGGGAGCCTTTCCCTCTTTTGCGTGGGACCAGGTGGCTGCCCTTTCTCTTTCTTGGGTACTGATTTTTGGTTCAGATCCAAAAATTTTCTGTTGTAGTTAGTCCAAGCATCAACTAGTTTTTCTTAACAATTGGTATCAGAGCCAGGTTTGCGAGGAGGAAGGAGAGCAAATCTGATATTGAAGATCTCCAAAGAGCTAAAAACATTTAGCGAGGCTCCATCAATGTATTTCTTGGTCTTCCTAGAATGCTTGTTGTATTTTTGGTATTAGATCTAGCCATTGGTAGCAACATCAAGGTGAATTTTAAGAAAATTGATGAAAGGAAATCTTTTATATGTGAAAAGTTTGGATGGAGGATCTTCTGGTGCAGCACGAGTTAGATTTGGCATTGGAAGAACGTCCAAATCGAATGTTAGATCAGCAGTGGATGCGTTAGAGAAATGAGCATGTTTAGCAATTAGAGGGTGTTTGGCTCATTCAGCCCTCTATTTAGTACTGAAGGAGAAGGCCCCCAAGAACTCTAGTTGAAGTTGCACCCTCTCTATATGGAAAAGAATATGTGCAACAAGCTAATGTTGAAAAAGTACCTCTACAGCCTTGGATGGTAGAAGGTGAAGGTGGTGGCCCACATCTAGGTGTTTGACTAGATCAGCAATGAACGGCTAAATGTTGGGGTGAAGACAGAGGAGGAAGATAAGTCTTTGTTGCTATTATGTTCGCTACCTTCTTCTTATAATTCATTGGTCATGATGATGCTCTACCGAAAAGGGGCTTTATATTATGAGGATATAGTCTTAGTGCTATGCAGAATGAGCAGAGGGAGAGGATGATCAAGGAAGGTGTTCCATAGGAAGGTTTGTCTATGGGGAAAAGTCTGGAAGATATAGGGACAGAAGCAAGCAAAGGGAATGGTTAAAGTCTAGGAAGGGTAAGAGAGAAGCCAAGTGTTTCAAATGTGGTGATGTAGTTGATAAGTCTATTTATTATCCCAATTTAATCATTAAAATAAATATTAATTACTTTAAATTTATTAAGAATTGATACTTTTTATAGATGTTTACAGAAAAGGAGCCTATAGGAAAGAGCTCGATTTTTGGAGTCCAACGATGTAGATGGCACTCAAATCAGGACTCGGTTTGCCCAAAAAGGAAGAAAGAGATGATTTCGCATAATTTTCGGTGGAAACTAAGGTGGGTGATGTTGAACGGATGGCTGAGAAATTTTCTCACGATATCTGAATGATTTTGAGCGCCGATTGACTCCAACTTTGACTAGAAAGAAGCCTTAGACAAGCTCTATAAAAGGAGGACCTCAGATAGTAGTTGGGAGGAGGAGTTTCTACAAAGCTCTTTTTATTCTTCTTTTATTTATTATTGTATTTAGGTATGGAAAAGGAAATTATGGAGGGAATGCTGGTGACAGCAATGCGTGGCTAGATTCCTTTAACTTGGGATGATGATGAAACATGTAATCATGTTTTATCATTCTTTTTGTTCTTAATTTCTATGCAATAAAAATTATGCTCTTCTTTATTATATCTTTTGAGTTATTTTTTATCGAGGTTTTGATCTGGCATACACAGCCTATACCCTCTATCGACGTATCGTGATCTTAGGATAGGGTACGTGCCTAAGAGAGACAGATCGTAGTATGATAGATTAGACCCTTAACCTTGCAATTATTAGATAATTTATACTCTAAGCAGATGTGTCGTGATCTTCTGATACGGTCCGTGCCTGACAAGAGATAAATTATTCTAATTTTAAATTTGCAAAAAGTATTACTATTGCAACATTAAAAAAAGAAGATAAAACATTTGCATGGTGGATTCAGATTTCTGGGTTGTTTCTCCTACTGTTTAAATTTCATTAATTAATTAGTTATTATCTTTTAATAACCACTATTCTTAATATAATCCTCTACAAATAAATTTTTTTTTTTTCTTCATGAAATAATTGCCCTTGATCCCCGATATGATTCGATTCACCATTAGCTATAGTAGTGAGTAGGTTTTATTTTTGATCGCCAATGACAGCGATCAGATTTTGGTGCCGTTGCTGAGGACTTAAGTGCAATTATTTAAAAAAAATTAAAATTTAAAATTTGAAAAATAAAAAAATTATTATAAATTTTTTTAAGAAAATTATCACGAATTTTCTCTTAATTTTATTCTTATTTTTAATTTTGAATAGTTATTGCTCTCTTTAATTTATTATTATTTTTTTGTTACCTTAATTGTTAGATTTTCATATTTTCTTTTTAACATAAAAAAAATTTTTTCCTTCTAATCACAAATCCACTTTTAACCCAACAACTTTTCCTTTTAATTAACTTAACTTAAAGAACCTAAAAGAAAACCCTAAGATACTTTCCATAAAACATAATTAATTTAAAGAAACAAATAATAAATTTTAAAAACTTTCTAACTCATTTAGACACCTTGTTTGAATTGCATTGTATTTTCATAAAATACTTTAAGAGTGCAACCCCTAATAACATAAGGTTGAGATTTCATTATCCTTCCTTAGCCCATAAACCACTACGCATAAACCCAAGCCTTTAACTCTAAAATTAACTAGACGTTAGCCCCTAAGGAACTTGAGCTCAATAGGACAAGGCACCCGAAAGAGTTGGACCGGGTCGGAATTGACTGCTTAACTGGTGTCTAAAAAGGAAAGGAAAGTGGTTACTTAATTGGTTCTGTTCGCTTACCTAGTAAGCGGGGGGCTCCCACTGATCTTATTCTTAACTGACTAGTTGATCAGCTAATTTTTAACTTAGAGGGCTCCAAGGCGTCTTGGAAGTTAGGAGCTATCTAGATCTAGGTTAAACCTAAATAGAGAATCTAATATTTGTTAACTTGATTGCTAATAATTATTAAACCCTAATTAAATTAATTTTTATTGCTCTTAGTTCTAGGAATCTCTTAGGATACTTCTTTTAGAATCTTCTCATTTCTCTTCTATTACTTTAATTTAATAAAAATAAATAAATTACTGTTTGCTTTAGAGTGTATTGGTAGGGTCTATTTGGTCGTCGATCATTACAACCCAACATCATACCCCTAGATCTTAAAATAGAGAGAACTTGTAGAGCAAACAGAGCACGCATTATGAAACTTAATCAAGAAAACAATCCACCATGCCAATTGAAGGAGTACTTCGCCCCTTCACAATATACATATTTACCATGCATACAAGTACGCCCAATAGAAGCTGTCCAATATGAAATTAAGTCAAGTGTAATCCAAATATTACCATCTTTCCATGGACTTACAAATGAGGATCCCTACAAACACTTAGATGAATTCTTGGAAATTTGCTTAACTGTCAAGATTCAAAATTTCTCCAATGATGCACTTAGGCTTAAGTTATTCCCTTTTTTCATAAAAGATAGAGCCAAGTATTGGTTAAATTCACTAGACACTATTATAATTTCAACTTGGGACCGTCTTCAGAAAGAGTTTCTTAAGAAATACTTTCCTATAGAAAAAAAAAATCAAATTAGAAAATCCATAACAAGTTTTTTTCAATAATGGAGAGATGTTTCACAAGACATAGGAGAGATTAAAAGAATTAATTAGAAAATGTCACATCATGCCATACCCAAATGGCAACTAGTCCAGTGCTTTTATGATGGTTTGTCAGAAAAGCACCAGCAAATGGTTGATTCTTCATGTGGTGAAACATTTATGTCGAAAAATGAACATGAAGCTTGGCAACTTTTTGAAACTCTAAGTAAAAATTTCTTGTACCATATGTTTGCTGCCCATAGAAATCCTTCCATAGAACCTAAGAGGTGAAATATACAACATAGGTCAGTCTATAGACATCTATATCAAAATTAATGAACTATCCCAAAAACTTGATCGAATTCCACAAGTTGGAAACACCTCTTCTCCATCTACTCAAACATGAGGTTTGTAGAATCTATTCAAGTTCGACTCACTCTATAGGGGAATATCCAGCCACATACCAATTTTCTGAGCTTGTTCAGGAGCAAGCCTACCCAGCCCAAATCCGAATAGCTCCTAGACCAGAAATGATCCATATTCGAATACTTACAATCCTAGCTGGCAAAATCATCCAAATTTTTTATGGAAACCACAACCTATAATTAGTCTAACATCAATTAGACCTAACTATTAGGAGACCCAATTTAGAAGCATGTCGTATTCCCAATATCCAAGTGCTCCTCAACCTCTACCAAATAATTATGATCCTACTTTCGAAGAGAAGGTGTTACAAGCATTGAAAGGGCTAGAAATGAATACTCAACTTCTTCACTCATACACATAATCCATTGCAAAACTAGAAATCTAGATAGGTCAACTAGCCACAGCATTCATAAAAGAGAATGTGGTAAGCTATCGAGTCTGCCCGAAGCTAATCCTAGGGACCTAAACATCCAAGGATCAAAACAAAGAGCCCAATTAACCAACTAAGTGTTATTCATATATTAAGATTTGAAAAAAATTAGATAACCAGGTAGGTCCATATAAAGAAGAGAATTAGAAGTCCCACCACTTGAACAACTTATTGAGCTGGATCAACCCGAAACACTGAGGTATCAGAGTCTAATATAATGCCTAACCCATCAGCTGAGCCCATGTTAGAAGAAGATAAATCAAAAATTAGGGTTGTCGCACCATTCTTAAATAGACTTAAGTTCAATTGAAATTCACCTCAATTCGATAAGATTATTTTGGAGGTCTTTAAGCAAGTTAAAGTGAACATCCCCTTACTAGACATGATCCAATAGATCCCAGCCTATGCCAAATTCTTAAGGATCTATGCACCAAAAAGAAGACCATCAATGTGCCCAAGAGAGCCTTTCTGGCAGCCAGTGAGAGCTCTTACCTATCAAACCATATGCTAATGAAATTCAAAGATCCAGGGTCATCCACTATTTTATACATTATGGGAACACCCTCATAAATAGGGCTCTATTAGACTTAGGGGCAAGTGTTAATATATTGCCATACTCTGTATATGAGCAACTAAGGTTGGAAGAACTAAAGCCTACGGAAATGACCCTACAACTAGCAAATCACTCTTTGAAAGTACCCAAGGAAATAGTAGAGGACGTATTGTTCAAAGTTGGTGACTTTATTATTGATGGACTTTATGATTTTAGAAACTAAACCAGTGACAAACCCAAAGAGCCACATTCCAGTGATTTTAGGTAGACCATTTTTGGCCACAGCTAATGCCCTAATTAATTGCCAAAATGGATTAATAAAACTTTCCTTTGGGAATATGTCAATTGATCTTGATATTTTTAATCTTACCAATACACATCAATTGAGCGACTCAAATTATGTTCAGGATACTATTTACGATCCAATTGACCTTAGCAACAAAGAGCTTGACCTAAAAATCTGTATAAATCAAGATGGGGAACAAATTAATGAGGTTGCTATAATTGATGAAAAATCAAGATGAGAACTTTCAATTGAACCACTAGAGAAGGTACCTAAACCATTACCCAAACCATCAATAAAGAAAGCACCCAAATTAGAACTGAACCCACTTTCCAAGCATCTCAACTATGCATATCTAGGTCCATCAAAAACCCTTCCTATGATTATTTCAACCGGCCTAGACTCCTTATAAGAAGAAAAACTATTGAATGAGAATAAAGAAGCGTTAGGATGGACCATGACTAACATAAAAGGGATTAGCCCCTCGATCATTCAACATAGATTCACTTAAGGGAGAAAACCAAGCCTATAAGAGACCCCCAAAGAAAACTTAAACCAACTATGAAGGAAGTAGTAAGAAAAGAGATCATCAAACTCCTTGACAATGGTAATCAAAGTGAGCCATGACGTCTAGCTAAAGATGTTAAACTTAGCACTTTTTGGGAGGCTACCCAAAATTTTTATGTTATAACCTTTATTTTTATGATTCTAATTTTTAGGAATAAGAGACTACTCCGCACGGTCACTCCTAATATTACACGAGGCATATCATCCAGGTGGTATTTCTTCTTATTTTATTCTTTTTTACTTCATTGAGGACAATAGAAATTAAGTTGGGGGGTAAGAGAAACCTTTTTAAAAATATTTTAAAATATCTTGGCATTTTTAAAAAATTTTAAAATTTTTATAAATCATGTGCTATGAAAGAAATTTTGAGCAAAATTGACTAGGAAAAGTAATAGAGTTAGAAAGTATTGGCTAATTACTATAGAGAGCCAAGGAGTAGACTAGATGATCAGACTTTTAGTAATCTACTTAGGTCATCTAAAGTCTATTAGCACTTTCATTGCACATGCACACTAACGAGGTAAATTAGGTATTAATTGTAAGGTCAATTGAAGATTCAATTATTACTAAAAATTAGTAATTGATATACACCCTAATAAGAGAAACTTGAATTTAAGAAAAGAGATACCTGCTTGAAAAAAAATATATATATATATATATATATAATTTAAACATTAGTTTTTTTATCGAATAACTGGACACCTTCGCCTAAGTAAGCATTATTATTTGCATCAAAAAGTGAACAATGTGAAGATATCACTAAAAAAATTTAAATAAATAAATAATATATATCAGGCAGTGTGAAAGCTACCTCAGGTCATATGCTTAATTTAAGGGTGTATAAAAAATTGACCAAAGTAAGTGATAAGCGAATATACCATTGTTTCTACAAGCTAGTACCAAAATGCTAAGTTAGCCTTCACAAACATAAGTGCTGTAGATCTATAGATGAACTCTAAGAAAGTTTCTGATAATTTTGACTACAAAATTTACTTCAGAAACTTAATACTTAGTTAGTGATACTGGTTAGCTCTTTCAACCTTAAGCCTAGTTTAATTTTGCAAAAGAGAATTATAGTGACGCATGGTTTTATTTTAATTACATTGCTAAGGGACTAGCAATGATTAAGTTGGGGGATATGATAAGTCTATTTATTATCCCAACACTACAAGAAAATATCAAAATAGTGACAAAATTTTCATCACTAAATTGAAATGGTTTAGTAACAAAATAGTGATGAAAATTAAAATTAATGATGGATTAGTCTATCCGTCACTAAACCGTCACTAAAATTAGTGATGGATCGCTCTTCCATCACTAATCCGTCACTAATTTAGTGATGAAAGAGCAATCCATCACTAAATTAGTAATGGATTCCCTTTCATCACTAATTTAGTGACGGATAGGGCAGTCCATCACTAAATTTAGTGACAGATTGATCTTCTGTCACTAAATCATCACTAATTTAGTGACAGATTGCTTTTCCGTCACTAATTTTAGTGACGAATTGTTGTTTCGTCACAAATCCATCACTAATTTGTGATGGAAGAGCAATCCGTCACTAAATTAATGACAGATAAGGATTCCATCACTAAATCAGTGACGAATTAGTGACGGATTTCCTATCCATCATAAAATTTATACTCAAATATTTTTTTCAAAAAATTTATGACGAAAAGAGCCGCGTCCGCATGTGCCCGTTATGTGCACCGCCTCCCATGCGTGTCCCAACCACATGTCCGCCTGCCTGGCAATGGATAGGCTCCGCCCTATGATTTTTACCACAAATCTCAAAATGATCCATCGACCTGAGTGTGCGCGCCCTCTGCGCATGCCGCACGCGCACCTCCCCAGCGCACGCCATGCACATCTGCTACTTGGCTTGCCGCGCGCCTGCCCTACCCCGCGCGCGTTTGCACCATTCAGCCTATCCCTTTGGCTGCACAACCTCATCTGTGTCCAGCACCCCTTGCGCCATGTCTGTGCATGCCCAGCGCCCTACACCAGCTATTGGCACGCGCTTGCGCGCATCCCTAATTTAGTGATGGATTACCCTTCCGTCACTAATCTATCACAAATTTAGTGATGGAAGAGTAATCCATCACTAATTTAATGACGAATTGCTCTTCCGTCACTAAATTAGTGACGGATTCATGACAGATTAGTGACGAAAGAGCAATCTGTCACTAATTTAGTGACGGATAAGATGGTCCGTCACTATCAATCCGTTACTAATTTAGTAACGGACAAGGTCATCCATCACTAATTTAGTAACAGATTGTTGTTCCATTACTAATACGTCACTAAATTAGTGGCGGAAGAGCAATTCATCACTAAATTAGTGACGGATAAGAATTCCGTCACTAAATTAGTGATGAATTAATGACGGATTTCCTATCTGTCACAAAATTTACACTCAATTTTTTTTAAAAAAATTATGACTAAAAAAGCCACGTCCACACGTTTCCGTTACGTGCGTCGCCTCCCATGCATGTCCCAACCATGTGTCCGCCAGCTTTGCAATGGATAGGCTCTGCCCATGATTTTTACCGTAAATCTCATAACGATCCGTCGACCTGAGTGTGCGTGCCCTCTGCACGTGCCGCACACGCACCTCCCCGGCGCATTTGCTACTCTGCCTGCCCATGCGCCTGCCCTAGCCCGTGCGTGTTTGCACCATTCGGCCTATCCCTTCGGCCGCACAACCTCACCTGTGTCCGACGCCCTTTGCGTCGTGTCTGTGCGTGCCCAATGCCCTATGCTAGCTATTGGCACGCGCTTGTGCGCATCCCTAATTTAGTGACGGATTGCCTTTTCATCACTAATCCGTCATAAATTTAGTGACGAAGAGCAATCCGTCACTAATTTAGTGACGGATTGCTCTTCCATCAGTAAATTAGATAGATGGAGCAGTTCGTCACTAAATATAGTGATGGATTGCTCTTCTATCACTAAATTAGTGACAGATTAGTGACGAAAGAGTAATCCATCACTTTTAGTGATGGATAAAACATCCTATCGTCACTAAATTAGTGACGGATAAGGATTCCGTCACTAAAATAGTGATGAATTAGTGATAAATTTTTTATTTATCATAATATTTATATTTTAATTTTTTTAAAAAAAATTATGATGAAAAAAATCATGCTCGTACATGCCCATCACGTGTATCACCTTCGATGCATGTTCCAACCATGTGTTCACCAAATGTGGTGATCCGATAAAAAATGATTAAAAAAATCATGCTCATACATGCCCATCACGTGTGTCACTTTCGATGCGCGTTCGACCTAATGTCATGGGCTCGACTGCATGACAAGGGCTGTGGAGTTTCACCGTCTGCTGCGCAGCTCGTGGCCCAAAAGAACAGGCAGAATTTTGCTATGCCCCGATGGAACCGGATAAACCGTACAAAATATCTGTTAAACTGACGCGTGTGCCAAGATGGAGGCACTAACTGTCCAGCACGAGGATTTTCCTGTTCTAGTGTGTGTGAAAGCTCAGCTGATCTGCTGATATATTTTAATTTTACTAATCTTTTCTCTGCCTGCACTTATTGTGTAGTTTAAGTTCACGGTTCTGCACATGTGACGGGAGGGAAACGGTTACAAATGTTACGACCGCGTCTAAAATTATTTTTTTTAATGCCAAGAAAAGACTACGGAACGCGTCCTTTCAGGAGCTTAAAGCACTGGTTTATCCCAGGTTCGGCTTAAAGCCAGGCCAAAAGATTAGAGGTTAAAATCGTTGGTTGCAAGCTTGGAGTAGACTACAATTACCAATGCTGAAGCCTAGACTGGGGAAATAATAATATTAGTTAATGAAAAAAGGTGGAGGGTATGAGAAACAGCTCACCGTCCATGTGTGCTGTGTGTCGTACGAAACCAATTCAAGAGGAAATTGCATGAAGCGACCTCCTCGTGCTCTCTTTTGCTGCCACCCCCAACCTGAACATTGCCGGCTTCTGCTTGCAACCGTCATCCCTTTGTCTCCTTCCCAGCTTTCACGTTCTGCTATATATCGAAGAATTAAACCCCCATTGTTTTCCAATCCCCACACGGCCACACCCGACCTTTTTTAAGTCCCACATCGCTCGCTTGTTCCCACCACCACGCCTTCACCCGCTTTAGCCTATTATGGCCAGACGCTTCCGCCTCCGTCTCTCTCGTGTTATTCCCTCCTTCCAAAACTGCCGCTCCAAGAACGACGCGTCGCCGATACCCCACCCCTGCCTTCCGTCTCTCCCCCGTTAACCACAAGGCCCTCGACTTTGACTTCCCTCCGCCATGTGCGGCTGCCGCCCCACCCACCGCGGTGGTCATTTCTCCGGCGCCGGAGCTGACGCCGAGGCCAACAACTTTCCTCCTGCACGAGATACCCCGGCATACCCTTGGCGGAAGGAGGAGAAGTGGCACGTCGTCGCCTACGTGGCTAGCGGTGGCATACCGAGACGTTGGTCTCGTCGACGGACTATTCGTCGAACAACGTGCTCCGACGGGGAGGGGGATGAGGAGGCGACGAAGGAGGGAGGTGGTTAAGTGCCTGCCCCTTGCCGGAAGGGATGGCGGCGGCGACGGTGGCGAAATGGAAGGTGAGGGAGAGCTTCGCGGTGGTGAAGCAGTCGGAGGATCCCTGGGCTGACTTTCGGCAGTCGATGGCGAAGATAGTGATGAAGAAGGGACCTGAAGCAGCCGCTGCCTGCTTCTTGTATTAGGTTAATGATGGATTAGTGATGGATTTTCGTCACTAATCCGTCAGCAAATTATGATGGTACAGTAATAGAGCTATTAGTGACATCATTTCGTCAACAATCCATCACTAAACTTACGGAATATTTGTGACGAACTAGTGACGGATGGTTCGCACTAATCTGTTAAAATTTAGTAACGAAAAATATGTTCCGTCACAAATTTTTCGTCAACAATCTATCACTAAACTGACAGAAAATTTGTGACGGACTAGTGACGGATGGTTCACACTAATCTGTCAAAATTTAGTGACAAAAAATATGTTCCGTCACAAATTTCTGATGAAATATTCCGTCACAAATCCGTTACTATTATTTTGTAACGAATGCTCTTTCCGTCACTAAATTTAGTGATGGCAAAAATGGTGACGATAAGATTTTCGTCCCTAATCCATCACTAAACCAGTTTGTGACGGAATAGTGACAAAATTTTTCATCACTATTATATTATTTTCTTATAGTAAATTTAACCATTAAAATAAATATTAGTTATTTTAAATTTATTAAAAATTGATACTTTTTATGGATGTTTGCAAAAAATGAGCCTATAGATGGAAAGAGCTTGATTTTTGGAGTCCAACGATGCAGATGGCACTCAAATTAGGACTTGATTTGCTAAAAAAGAAAGAAAAGATAATTTCGCATGATTTTGCAAACTAAGACAGGTAATGTTGAACGGATGGTTGAGAAATTTTCTCATGATATCTGAACGATCTTGAGTGCAATATTGACTCCAACTTTGACTAGGACGAAGCCTTAGACAAGCTCTATAAAAGGAGAACATCATGTAGTAGTTGGGGGGAGGAGTTTTTATAAAGCTCTTTTTATTCTTCTTTTATTTTGATTATTATATTTAGGCCTAGAAGAGGAAAATTATGGAGGGAATACTAGTGGCTGCAATGCGTGACTAGATTCCTTTAACTTGGGATGATGATGAAACTTGTAATCAGGTTTTATCTTTCTTTTTGTTCTTAATTTCTATGCAATAAAAATTATACTCTTCTTTATTATATCTTTGAGTTATTTTTCTGATCAGGTTTTGATCTGGCATACATGGCCTGTACCCTCTATCGACGTACCATGATCTTAGGATACGGTACGTGCCTAAGAAAGATAAATCGTAGTATGATAGATTAAACCCTTAACCTTATAATTATTAGATAATTTATACTCTAAGCAAACATGCCTATAAAAGATAAATTATTCTAATTTTAAATTTGTAAAAATTATTACTATTGCAACATTAAAAAAAGAAGATAAAACCTATTTTTATGGTGGATTCGAATTCCTGGGTTGCTTTTCTGCTGTTTGAATTTTGTTAATTAATTAGTTGTTATTTTTAATAACCGCTGTTCTTAATATAATCCTCTACATATAATTTTTTTTCTTTTTTATGAAATAATTGCCCTTGATTCCCGAGGATATGAACCCGATTCACCACTAGCTATAGTAGTGAGTAGGTTTTATTTTTGACCACCAATGACAACGATCAGTATGACATTATAAGAGGGATTGTCCTAAACGAAAGAGTCAAAAAGAAGGAAAGGGAGGATCTATCATTGAGTAGAGCTGCTAATCAGAAGGTGAAGAATGACCTTTTGGTGGTATCAGATAGTCATAGGCATAGCACAAAAGTATAGACCCTTGACTCAGCCTGTTCATATCACCACACCAAATCGGTCTTGGTTCAGCACATATATCGAGGTCGATGAAGGGAGTGTGACTCTTAGAGATGATCATCCTTGCAAGATGGCTAGTATTGGCATAGTAAGGGTAAGAATGATTGATGGGATAGTGTAGACTCTTACCAGTGTGAAGCATGTCCCAGAGCTCAACAAGAATCTGGTGTCACTGAAGTACCTGGAGCGAAGTCGTTACAGCTTTAGCAGTTATGTCGGAGTGGAGTTTTGAACATCTCCAATAGAGCAATGGTGGTGATAAGAGGGAGAAAGCTGAAAAACAACTTCTATAAGAAGGAGGGATCTATGGTGACCAGAAGATTTGAGGCGCAATTATGAAACAGGATCTTAGGATATGTACAATATGTGGCATTACTGCCTAGGCCATATGGGAGATGATGCGTGTCGTAGCGCAACGATTAAAACACCTTAATTTCACTAATAAAATGGAGAGAATAAGGGATCGAATCCACAGGGACTTTAGCGGTTATCTTGAAATAAATTTATAAATTTAAATAAATAGAAAATTAATAGTGAAAAATAATTAAGATATGATCTATCTTATAAGAGCATGGCCCGTACCCGTAGATCACGGCCCGTCCCTTCTAAGAATAGATCAGTCAAGAATTATTTCCACTTAAACAGAATTCAATAAAAATTAAACATGAATAAAAGTTTTATTTCAATAACATCCAAGAGTGCATATTAAAATCTAAAATTGAAGAGTTTTATTTTCTGACATTAAGAAAGCAACAAGAAAGCAACAAATTCTTCTGAACCGGGCTAAAGACAAACTGAACCGGTCCAAACCGAGCAAAACCAAGCCAGGCTCTGTTCTTCCTCTGTAGATGCCTCCAAAGCTTCTTCGAACAGAACGAACGTCAAACGGAGCCTCCATGAATCCACGAAAAGATCCTCACGATCTCTGGGAATTCCTTTGAACTCTCCTCCAAGCCTCGAACGGATCCTCACGAACTCATGAACAGAGCCTCACGATCGCTCTCAGGAACATAGCTTCCATGAACCCACGGACCCAGAACCTCCGGATAGAGCCTCCGAATCCACGGATGGCCGCTTGAGAGCTCCCAATTGCTCTCCCTAACTCCCTCTGGCTTCCCACCCTTTGCTGCTATTTGTAGAGGCCCAAATGCGGCCCAGACACGGAGAAGATGCGATCCTATTTTCATATTAGATGCTGGGATGCAGAGACAACACAGGCGCGGAGAAATCCTGGAGATATTGCGGACGAAATCAAAATTCCTTCCATATGAAGTTCACACTTCCAATTTGAGAATTTCCAATCTAATTTATTTCTTGATTGGTGGGGGGAACGATTGAATCAGAAGAGGAGAAGAATCGGGAGAAAAGAAGGAAAATTCGGGTGAAAAGACGATGAAATCGGCAATTGGATTTCCGACTTTGCTTTGAGATGCATGCAGAAATAGATAAATCATAGTAAATTCAATTCCGAGCTCATTTTAAGTCGATTTAAGTATCGTTTGAGTCGTTGGACTCCTAAAATTGAGCTCTTTAAGTTGATGGACTTTACCTACAAATATTATATAAAATAATCAAATATTAAATAATAAAAGTAATTTGACCACTTAATTAATATGTTTATGATGATTATTTGTGCGTTTATCACTCCCTCCAATTTAAATCTTACTCGTCCTCGAGTAAATAAAGAATTTTAGAAATATGTACCAAGCTAGTCCAAGAATTGATAGTTATCTTACAGTTCTAAAATTTTTTGGTTAGATCATAAGGGAGGTACTTCATTGGATTATTGAGTTTACCCATTTAGTGATATAGTGTAGTCCATAAGAATTTATAGAAGTCTTCCTTCACCAACTTTCCACTTCTTTGTTTAAGTCTTCTAACTTAATTTGGGTTGGGTGTAGTGTCTTTTTATAATTTAGTCCCCTTATTTATTTATTTATGTGTAAAGTCAGCGCAATGTCCTAACCCCTTGCTTTCTAATTAACCCTTGTAGCAAGCTTTAGGCCAATGGCTCCCAAACCAATTGGTTTTAGGGCATTAGGTGTAAAACACCCCTCGGACTTACTGACTCGAGTCAAAAAGGCTTTAGGTAGGACTGACTTTACTTAGGTTCTTTTACATTCTCACCTTTTTACGCGAACAACATCACATGCTTAGGTGACGGGGCCTGGTTACTTAGTGAAAGATGCTAAGAACCTAATTTATTAACTTTAAGAGAGATTTTTTTTCTTTTTCTCTCTTTTTTTTTGAATGACATTTTCACCCATACCCTTATTAAGTAGATTGTACTATTAAGATCAGTCAGGAGGGTCTGAAATTATTCTAAAAATTTTTCTGGGCTAAACCCTACCTTTTATTAGGTTTTCTTAATAATTTATTTCTCAGTATCTCAAAAATAACACTACAAGAAAATATTAAAATAGCGACAAAAATTTAGCGACGCATCATTGCGTCGCTAAATTGCGACCACATTGCGACGCCTTTACGACAACAAGAAATTACGACGCAATTAGCGACGCATTCGTGACTCAGTAAACCAGATAATAAAAAAAATTAAAATTTTAATTTAGCGACGCAATAATACGCCGCAATATTTTTAAATTTAATTTTTATAAAATATAATTATAAAATAAAAATATTGCGATGCAAAACAGTGCGTCGCAATGTTTTAAAAAAAATTAATTATGCTAAATAGCGATGCAATAGCGATGCAATAAACCAAAAAATTAAAAAAATAATTTTTAATATAGCGACGCAAGTATTGCGTCAATTATTTGAAATAAAATTAATTTTTATAAAATATAATTATGAAATAAAAATATTGCGATGCATTCCCGTGCATCGCAATTTTTTAAAAAAATTACACTACAAGAAAATACTGAAATAGTGACGCAATGATGCGTCGCTAAATTGCGACTACTTTGCAACGCCTCCGTGACAACAAAACATTGCGACGTAATTAGCGACATTAGCAACTCAATAAACCAGAAAATCAAAAAAAAATTAATTTTTTTATTTAGCAATGCAAATAATGCATCGCAATATTTTTAAATTAATTTTTTATAAAATATAAATATGGAAAAAAATATTGCGATGCAAATCATTACGTCGCAATGTTGTTTAAAAAATTAATTATGTTAAATAGCAACGCATTAGCAATGCAATAAACCAGAAAATTAGAAAATTATTTTTAATTTAGCGACGCACCAATTGCATCACAAATAATTTAAATAAAATTAATTTTTATAAAATATAAATCTGAGAAAAAAATATTGCGATGCAACTCAGTGCGTCATGTTTTTTAAAAAAATTAAATATGTTAAATAGCGACCCATTAGCGACGCAATAAACAAAAAAATTAGAATAATTATTTTTAATTTAGCGATGCACTAACTGCATCGTAATTATTTTAAATAAAATTAATTTTTATAAAGTATATATAAATATGAGAAAAATAATTGTGATGCAACACAGTGCGCAATATTTTTAAAAAATTAATTACATTAAATAGCGACGCATTAGCGACGCAATAAACCAAAAAATTAGAAAAAATTATTTTTAATTTAGCGACACACTAATTACGTCACAATTATTTTAAATAAATTTAATTTTTATATAATATAATTATCAAATTAAAAAATTACGATGCAATCCTGTTCATCGCAATATTTTTTTAAAAATTAATTATGTTAAATAGCAACGCAATAGCGATGCAATAAAACAGTAAATTAATAAAAATAATTTTTATTTAGCGATGCAAGTATTGCGTCACAATGTTTTTTTAAAAAATAAATTTTATAAAAATATTAAAAAGAATTATGAAATAAAAATATTGCGATGCCGAACGGATCGATCGCGACGGTTCGAGATCGGTCATCGCCGACCGGGATCGATCATGGCTTCGATCGATCTCAACCGTTGGGTCGTCGCCGATCGGATCGATCACGACGGTTTGAGATCGGTCGTGGCCGATCGGGTTGGATCAGGGCTTGGATATCGATCGCAACCGTCAGATTGTCGCCGATCGGACCGATCGCAACGGTCCGAGATAGGTCATGGCCGATCGGGATGGATCAGGGCTTGGATACTGATCGCAATCATCGGAATGTCGCGATCGAACCGATCGCCACAGTCGAGATCGGTCGTGGCCGATCGGGATCATGGCTTGGATCGATTGCAACCGTCGGATCGTCGCCGATCGGAACGATCGCCGCGGTTCGAGATCGGTTGTGGCCGATCGGGATCAGGGCTTGGATCGATCCTAACCGTCGGATCATCGGCGATCTCGGACCGATCGCAATGGTCTGGGATCGGTCGTGGTCGATCGGGATCATGGCTTGGATCGATCGCACCATCAGATCCTTCGATCGGATCGATCGCGACAATCCGAGATCGTTCATCGCCGACTGGGATCGATCAGGGATTGGATCGATCGCAACCATTGGATCATCGGCGATCGGACCAATCACAACGGTCCGAGATCGGTCATGGCCGATTGGGATCAGGGCTTGGATCGATCGCAACCGTCGGATCATCGGCGATCTCGGACCGATCGCAACAGTCCGGGATCGGTCGATGCAACAGTCCGGGATCACGGCTTGGATCGATCACAACCGTCGGATGTCACCGATCGCCACGGTCCGAGATCGGTCGTGGACGTTGGGATCACGGCTTGGATCGATCGCAACCGTCGGATCGTCACCGATCGGACCGATCACCACGGTCCGAGATCGGTCGTGGCCGATCGGGATCACGGCTTGGATCGATCGCAACCATCGGATTGTCGGCGATCGAACGATCGCAATGGTCCGAGATCGGTCGTGGCTGATCAGGATCAGGGCTTGGATCGATCGCAACCGTCAGATCATCACCGATCTCGGTCCGATCGCAACGGTCCGAGATCGGTCGACGCAACGGTCGGGATCATGGCTTGGATCGATCGCAACTGTCGGATCATCGCCGATTGGTCCGATCACCACGGTCCGAGATCGGTCGTGGCCGATCAGGATTAGGGCTTGGATCGATCGCAACCGTCAGATCATCGGCGATCTCGGCCGATTGCAACGGTCCCGGATCGGTCGATGCAACGGTCTGGGATCACGGCTTGGATCGATGCAACCGTCGGATCGTCGCCGATCGGACCGATCGCCACGGTCCAAGATCGTCATGGATGATCGGGATCACGGCTTGGATAGATCGCAACCATCGGATCGTCGCCGATCAAACCGATCGCCACGATCCGAGATCGGTCATGGCCGATCGGGATCACGGCTTGGATCGATTGCAACCGTCGGATCGTCGGCGATCGGACCGATCGCCATGGTCCGAGATCGGTCGTGGATGATCGGGATCATGGCTTGGATCGATCGCAACCATCGGATCGTCGGTAATTGGACCGATCGCAACGGTCCAGATCAGTCGTGGCCGATCGGGATCAGGGCTTGGATCGATCACAACCGTCGGATCATCGCCGATCGGACCGATCGCAATGGTCCGGATCGGTCGATGCAACCGTCGAATCGTCGGCGATCTCAGACCGATCGCAACGGTCCAGGATCGATCGACGCAACGGTCCGGGATTATGGCTTGGATCGATCGCAACCGTTGGATCGTCTCCGATCGGTCCGATTGCCATGGTCCGAGATTGGTCGATGCAATTTCTAGAAAATAAAAATAATTTTTCTAGAGAAAATAATTTTTAATATTGCGACGCATGTATTGCGTCGCAATGTTTGTTAGAAAAATAAATATAATTAAAAAATTTTAAAAAAACATTGCGACGCAATATATGCGTCGCAATTATTTTTAGAAAATATAATTTTTATCAGTTATAAATATTCAAAAAATATTGCGACGCATTAGCGATGCAATTTTCTAGAAAATAAAAATAATTTTTTCAAAGAAAATAATTTTTAATATTGCAACGCATGTATTGCGTCGCAATGTTTTTTAGAAAAATAAATGTAATTAAAAAAATTTAAAAAAAAACATTGCGACGCAATATTTTCATCGCAATTATTTTTAGAAAATATAAATTTTCCCAGAGAAAATATTTTTTAATATTGCGACGCATTTATTACGTCGCAATATTTTTAAGAAAAATAAATGTAATAAAAAATTTAAAAAAAACATTGCAACGCAATAAATGCATCGCAATTATTTTCAGAAAATATAATTTTTATCAGTTATAATTATTAAAAAAATATTGCGACACATTAGCGAAGCAGTTTCCTAGAAAATAAAAATAATTTTTCCAGAGAAAATAATTTTTAATATTGCGACGCATGTATTGCGTCGCAATATTTGTTAGAAAAATAAATGTAATTAAAAAATTTTAAATAAAACATTGCAACGCAATATATGCGTCGCAATTATTTTCAAAAATATAATTTTTATGAGTTATAAATATTTAAAAAATATTGCGATGCATTAGCGACGCAATTTTTTAGAAAATAAAAATTATTTTCCCATCGGACATTGGCGCCAAATTAGTGACTCATTAGCGACGCAATTAGTTGCGTCGCTAAGTTTTGCTTAAAATAAAAAGGCCAAATTAGCGATAAATTAGCGACGCATTGTTGTGTCGCTAATCCATAATAATTTTTTTAAAAAAATAGCGAGTGATTAGCGACGCATGTATTGTGTCGCTAATCACCACTATATAAGGCTTGGTTGGGCCGGCCCCCCCTCCTTCTCTTCTTCTTCCTCTTCTTACCCTAGCTGCCGCCGTTCGTCCGCTCCTCCGGCTCCCCCCGTCCTCTCCCCCGGTGGAAGCTCCCCCCACTCCAGCGGTGTCCCCTCTCGACCGAGGTAATCCCCCCATCCTCCTCAACTGTTTTTTTTAAAAAAAAATTGGTTCCGGCCACGGCCTCTTCTCCGGCCACGGCCGCTGCCGTGGCCTGGCCACGGTGGCCAGGCCACCAAAAAAAATTATAGTTTGGGGGGGTTTTCCCCACCCCCCTTCGTCTTCTCCAGCCATGGCCACGGCCGTGGCCGTCATCTCCGGCCATGGCTTTGCCGTGGCCGGCCGTGGCCTGGCAAGGCCACCAAAAAAAAAATTTATAATTTGGGGGGGGGGGTTTCCCCACCCCCCTTCGTCTTCTCCAGCCACGGCCAGGCTCGTGGCCGTCATCTCCGGCCACGGCCGCTGTTGTGGCCGTCTTCTCCGACCACGGCCACTGCCGTGGCCTAGCCACGGTGGCCAAGCCACCAAAAAAAAATTACAGTTTGGGGGGGTTTTCCCCACCCCCCTTCGTCTTCTTCGGCCACGGCCAGACCCGTGGCCGTCATCTCTGGCCACGGCCGCTGCCGTGGCCTGGCCACCTGGCCACGGTGGCCAGGCCACCAAAAAAAATTTAAAGTTTGGGGGGGGGTTTCCCACCCCCCCCTTCATCTTCTACGGCCACGGTCGCTGCCGTGGCCGACCGTGGCCTGGCCACGGTGGCCAGGCCACCGAAAAAAATAGTTATGGGGGGTTTTCCCCACGCCTCCTCCCGTTCGTCTTCTCCGGCCACGGTTGCTGCCGTGGCCGGCCGTGGCCTGGCCACGGTGGCCAGGCCAAAAAAAAATTATTTTTGATGCTAGGGGGCTTTTCTCCACCCCTGGCCCCTTCAATTTAAAAAAAATTTAACACTCATAAAAAAATTAACAAAAAAATAGATTATATCATATTTTATTGTTTTTAAAAATATTTTCAAGTAATTTGATGATAAATATAAGAAAATATAAATATATTTTTAAAACATGGGCAACTTAATTTTTTTTAAAAAAAGTAACAGCTAGGGGGATTTTCCCCACCTCCCGGCCCCTTCAATTAAAAAAAAATTAATACTCTTGAAAAAAAATTAACACAAAAAAATTAGATTCTATCATATTTTATTATTTTTAAAAATATTTTTAAATAATTTGATGACAAATATTAAAAAAATATAAATATATTTTTAAAACATGGGCAACTTAATTTTTAAATAAAATGTGACTACTAATCTAATTTTTTATTAGATTAGTTATAAATTAATTAATTTATGTCATTAGTCATAGCTCTTTGGATAGACTGATTTAGCTCATTAATCATGACTCTTTAAATCAACTGATTAAACTCATAAATCATAGCTATTTAGGTCAATTAATTTAGCTCATTAACCATAACTCTTTAGATTAGCTAATTTCAAAATTACAGTCGTAGCTTTTTATTTCTTTATAGCTATTTATGCAATAATATTTGTGCATTTGTAGTTATTTACAATTGTTATGTCTTGATTATTTACATTCTGCTTCAAATTGTATGATGCATTAAATTATGTTATGCTAGATAGAAAGTCTTGTTGTATTATTATTTAATTTTCAGCAACAAATTAGTAGTTCCAATGATTTATATTTTAGTCTTCAGAAACATTTATATTCGACATAATAATCTTAAGAAGTCAGTGACTATATATATAGAACACTATTCTTATATATGTATAATTGACAAGAAGTTAAGAATAACAAGCATAAGTTCGATTGTCTTCGGATTTTCATATTATTAATCACAGCACTATAACCTTTAGACCCGTTTGAGAATTTATAAGACTTAGTCTTGCAAATTCTCAAATTATCCTGGTGGATAGTTTGAGAATATTTTTTGCGATATGTTAGTCTGCTATTAATCATCGTTGGTTGAGATTGCGGTTTGTATTTGCTCATACGTTCTCCTAGTGTGGCATATATGCCACACGTTTAGGAGAACATATAGGGAAATGCTGCTGAAATTTCAACGTAACCGATCGATGATAATTAATAGCAGAATAACATATCACAAAAAATATTCTTGAATGGGATAGGGCCTTACCTTTTAGACATGGAGTGAAGGTGGAATTAATTTAGGATACTTGAATGCTTGTGAAGTCTCATGATTGAACGGACCGCCTTGCGGCCCGACCCGAACTCAAGCCCTAGCATTAGCCTGGGATGAACCTATGCCTCAGTCCTTGCTAGCACGCCAAAGATCGTAGCCGTGGCCCGGCCTTGCAGGGTAGGGACCTTAGTTGTCTAAAAAAAATTGGTTTAGTTATAAATTATTTAAATGGTTGTTATTAACCTTAGTTGTGTAAAAGAAATAATTTAGTTATATATTTAGTAATGCTAATATAGTTTTATAATATGGTTTCCTTTAATGGTTTACCAGAAATTGTATAAGTTGGTCAAAAATGAGCGGGACTCGCTCATGGATGTATGCAAGGATAAAAGATGGCTTGCTTAATCCAGATTTTCTGAATGGATTGAAAGAATTTATCGCATTTGCATGTAGCCAACCTGAATGGATGGATGGGCCTAGGATTAGGTGCCCATGCAACTATCACAAGTGTCAGAATAAAGCTTACAGAGATATCGAAACTGTTAAGGTGCATCTGTGTAAAAAGGGGTTTGTTCCTGATTACGATGTTTGGTACTGTCATGGTGAACCAGAGGAAATTCCAGCAGTTGTTACAAGCCAACAAGTGTCAACCCCCTCCCCCCCTCCCCTCCCCAACCCCCGCCCTCCCGTTACACTGAGGCCATGGCCACGGCAGCGGCCGTGGCCGGCGGTGGCCTGGCCACCTGCCGTGGCCTGGCCACGGTGGCCAGGCCACCGTTTAAAAAAAATGGTTGGGGTGGGGTTTTCCCCCCACCCCTGAGGCGCTGGCCACGACGGCGGCTATCGCTGTCGTCTTCGGCCATGGCCGCTACCGTGGCCGGCGGTGGCTTGGCCACGGTGGCCAGGCCACCGTTAAAAAAAAAATTGTTTGGGGTGCGGTTTTTCCCCCACCCCTGAGGCACCGGCCACGGCGGCGGCCGTGGCCGGAGACGATGGCCATGGCCACTGCCGTGGCCGGCGGTGGCCTGGCCACTGTTTAAAAACAAAAAAAAATTGGTTGGGGTGGGGGAAAACCCCACCCCTGAGGCGCCGGCCACGGCCACCGCCATGGCCGGCGGTGGCCAGTCCACTTTAAAAAAAAAAATGGTTGGGGTGGGGTTTTTCCCCCACCCCTAAGGCGCCAGCCACCGTGGCATTAAAAGCAATTTTTTTATGTATAAATGTTTAGAAATAGTAACATCATATTCAATAATTTAGATTATTAATGATCATCATTATTTAATTTAAAAAAATATTATTATTCAACAACTCGATTTCTTAAATTAAAAGCAAGCCTAACACTAGAATTGTTACTCATGATACAATTAGGGTTTCATTTAGGCTAGATCACGTGATTTAATTCCGGTTCCACTCTAATAGGATATTAATCATAATTTTTATATTATAATCACAGTCAAAATTTTATGCATTAGGTTAGGCCTAGATTACATTGGTAGCTGGTAGCCTAATAATGACTATTATTAGGAGTTGTGCCTTTTGTTGACCCAATTGATGATTTTGATGATTAACAAAACTATTTGAGTATAACAATTGAAGGCTCTAATGATTTTGATTAAGTTTTTTAGATTATAAGTCGNTGGGTTTTTCCCCACCCCTGTTTACCCATGAAGTTTAAGTCTTAATCACAGTCAAGATTTATGTATTAGGTTAGGCTAGATTAGATTGGCAGCTGGTAGCCTAATAATGACTATTATTAGGAGTTGTGCCTTTTATTTTCATGACTGTTTCTCACATGTGGCTTTAGAGAATTGGCATGATACATCATGTTGGTTCAATAAGCTGCCATGCCTATTTTATTTCTTTATAGCTGTTTATGCAATAATATTTGTGCATTTGTAGTTATTTACAATTGTTATGTCTTGATTATTTACATCTGCTTCAAATTGAATGATGCATTAAATTATGTAATGCTAGAATGAAAGTCTTGTTGTAGTTTTATTTAATTTTCAGCAACAAATTAGTAGTTTCAATGATTTATATTTTAGTCTTCACAAACATTTATATTCGACATAATAATCTTAAGAAGTCAGTGACTATATATATAGAACACTATTCCTATATATGTATAATTGACAAGAATTTATGAATAACAAGCATAAGTTCGATTGTCTTCGGATTTCCATATTATTAATCACAGCACTATAACCTTTAGACCCGTTTGAGAATTTGTAAGACTTAGTCTTGCAAATTCTCAAATTGTCCTGGTGGACAGTTTGAGAATATTTTTTGCGATATGTTAGTCTGCTATTAATCATCGTTGGTTGAGATTGCGGTTTGTATTTGCTCATACGTTCTCCTAGTGTGGCATATATGCCACATTTAGGAGAACATATGGGAAATGCTGCTGAAATTTCAACGTAAACCGATCGATGATAATTAATAGCAGAATAACATATCACAAAAAATATTCTTGAATGGGATAGGGCCTTACCTTTTAGACATGGAGTGAAGGTGGAATTAATTTAGGACACTTGAATGCTTGTGAAGTCTCATGATTGAACGGACCGCCTTGCGGCCCGACCCGAACTCAAGCCCTAGCATTAGCCTGGCATGAACCTGTGCCTCGGTCCTTGCTAGCACGCCAAGGATCGTAGCCGTGGCCCGGCCTTGCAGGGTAGGGACCTTAGTTGTGTAAAAGAAAATTGGTTTAGTTATAAATGATTTAAATGGTTGTTATTAACCTTAGTTGTGTAAAAGAAATAATTTAGTTATATATTTAGTAATGCTAATATAGTTTTATAATGTGGTTTCCTTTAATGGTTTACCAGAAATTGTATAAGTCGGTCAAAAATGAGCGGGGCTCGCTCGTGGATGTATGCAAGGATAAAAGATGGCTTGCTTAATCCAGATTTTCTGAATGGATTGGAAGAATTTATCGCATTTGCATGTAGCCAACCTGAATGGATGGATGGGCCTAGGATTAGGTGCCCATGCAACTTCACAGGTGTCAGAATAAAGCCTACAGAGATGTTGAAACTGTTAAGGTGCATTTGTGTAAAAAGGGGTTTGTTCCTGATTACGATGTTTGGTACTGTCATGGTGAACCAGAGGAAATTCCAGTAGTTGTTACAAGCCAACAAGTGTCAATTCCCGAAGATGAACCATTTGTGAATTTAAACACATATGAAGAAATGGTGATGAATGCATCGGGTAATGAATTCAATCAGAATACATTTATGGAAGAACCAAATCCAGATGCACAACAATTTTATGATATGTTGCGTGCTGCAAATCAAGAATTGTATCCTGGTTGTGAGGGTCATTCCCAGTTGTCTACGGCTGCTCGGTTGTTGAATATTAAGGCAGAACATCGATTATCAGAAAAGGCGTTCAATTCTGTAGCTGGGTTAATCAAAGAAATTTTGCCAAATGATAATGTTGCAGCAGTTTTTACTCAACGAAGAAGTTGTTGTGGGCTTGGGCTCCCAGTTAATAAGATCGATTGTTGCTTGAACAATTGTATGATATATTAGGGTGAAGACTCAGAGCTGAGATGGTGTAAGATTTGTGGGCAATCGAGGTACAAAAAGCGAAGGGGGAGCCAGTACAAGTAGGAGGAAAAGTGTGCCTTACAAGAGGATGCATTACTTTCCTCTTACCCCACGCCTGCAGAGATTATACAGATCTGAGGCTAGAGCTGCTGATATGAGATGGCATGCCGAACATGAATCTAAAGAGGATGAAATGCGGCATCCATCAGATTCAAAAACTTGGAAGCATTTCAATGAAAATCATCCTGATTTCGCTGAAGATATAAGGAATGTGAGATTAGGTCTTTGTACCGATGGCTTCCAACCATTTGGTCAAGCGGGGCAATAGTATTCATGTTGGCATGTGATACTGACTGTATATAACCTTCCTCCATGGAAGTGCATGAAAGATACTGCAATGTTTTTAACAGTTTTGGTTCCAGGACCATCAAATCCAAAGGAAAAGATTGATGTCTTCCTGCAACCATTGGTGGCCGAATTGAAAATGTTGTGGGAAACAGAGTCGTAGCCTACGACATTTCTATGAAACAGAATTTCATCATGAGAGCTGCTTTGATGTGGACAATAAGTGACTTCCGGCATATGCAATGTTGTCTGGTTGGAGCACTGCTGGACGTCTGGCATGCCCTTATTGCATGTATGATTCAGATGCATTTACATTGCAGAAGAGTGGTAAGCAGTCATGGTTTGATAATCATAGGAAGTTCTTGCCCCCAAATCATCCTTACAGACGTAACTTGATCGCCTTCTGGAAGAACAAAGTAGTCACAAAATTCGCCGAACCGGTTAGGTCCGGCACGGATATATTTGATACTATAGAGCATTTGGGTTGATGTATGCTTGGGAACCAGATGCAGATAGAATAAATGGCCGTATATGTAAAGAACATAACTGGAAGAAGCGGAGTATATTTTGGGATTTGCCTTATTGGAGCACAAATCTCATCCGGCACAACTTGGATGTTATGCATATCGAGAAAAATTTCTTCGATAACATATTTAACATGGTGCTAAACATCCCGGGAAAAACCAAAGATACTGCAAAGTCAAGAGAAGAACTTAATCAGTATTGTAGAAGAGGTGATTTGAGGAGGAGTACCGACGGGACCTATCCTAAAGCCTGTTACACTCTTGACAGAAATTCACGAGAAGTTTTATGTAACTGGCTTAGAAGGTTAAAATTTCCAGATGTTATGCCTCAAATATCGGTAGGTGTGTGGACATGCATAAGCTCAAGTTGTTTGGCACGAAGAGTCATGACTTTCATTTTCATGCAACGGTTATTACCTATAGCTTTTTGTGAGTTGCTTCCGCAACATGTCTGGAAGGCATTGACGGAGCTCAGCTTGTTCTTTAAGGAGTTGTCTGCCACAGTCATTACTTCTGCATTCATGGCAAGGCTTGAGGAGAAAATTTCAATTATTTTATGCAAGCTGGAGCTAATATTTCCTTCCAGTTTTTTTGACTCAATGGAGCATTTACTGGTTCACTTGCCATACGAAGCGAGCATAGCTGGTCCCGTGTAGTATTGCTGGATGTATTCTTTCGAGAGGTAAATATGCACATCATTAAGACATGTTGACATTTCAAATATTATTTCATTGCGAGAAAATTGGTTAATTTGTTGTCTCAACTTTACATATAGGTACTGATATGGTCAACAGATTTTGGACGGGTCAAGATATGATCGGTCCGCAGGGAATAGGTTGGAACCCTCGGTACAGGACCCCCGAGTTCTGGGCGGCCTCCTGATCCTGGACGGTCCCAAGCTCTGGGAGGCCTCCAAGGTTTGGGCGGCCTCCCGGTTCTAGGCGGCCCCCAGGTCTTGGGCGGCACCCAAGTTCTGGGCGGCCTCCCAATCCTGGCCGGCCCCAAAGCCCTAGGCAACCTCCCGGTTCTGGGCAGCCCCCAAGTCCTGGACGGCCCCTAGGTTTTGGGTGGCCTCCTAGTCAAGGGTGGCCCCGAGTTTTGGGAGGCCTCCTGGTCAAGGGTGACCCCGAGTTCTGGGCGGCCTCCCGACCCTGGATGGCTCCCAAGCTCTGGGAGGCCTCCAAGCTTTGGGCGGCCTCCGGTCCTGGGCGGTCCCCAGGTTTAAGGCGGCCTCCTGGTCCTGGGCGGCCCCCAAGTCCTGGACAGCCCCCAAGTCCTGGACGGCCCCCAGGTTTTGGGCGGCCCCCTAGTCCTGGACGGCCCCAAGGACTGGGCGGACTCTCGGTCCTGGGCGGCCTCCAAGCTCTGGGCAGCCTCCAAGCTTTGGGCGGTCTCCCGATCCTGGACGGCCCCCAAGGACTGGGCGGCCTCCCGGTTCTGGGCGGTCCCCAGGTTTTAGACGGCCTTCTGGTCAAGGACGGCCTCCCGGTCCTGGGCGGTCCCCTGCTTTGGGCTATATGCCCCGAGCTCTCAAAACTATTTTCATACCAGAAGCACTTAACGCTGCAAACTGTCATATCTGGAACAAAGCCCAAGAATTTCAAACATCATAGCGCTTTAAATGGCTTGGATAAGACAAATGCCAGAACGTCATCATTCATCGAAAAGCTCAAATAAAGGAGATACTGAGCGCCTATTTTAGAGCCAGATAACTTTCCACTAACTATGACATTCCCTTGGGAAGACCGAAACCCATCATGTTAATTCTTGACTTCCAGGGTAAGTTCTTTAATGCCTAGGGTGTTATTAATAGTAAACGATCACGTGGCAAGCCCTCGCAGTGGCTGACCATTGATCTTATACACTAATCTTACACATTAATCTTATTCGAAAAAAAAAAATATATGACTTAACGCTGATGGCATGATGACGAAGGCCAGAGGGCGATTCTTCCTTCTAAGATTCAAGGAGTATAAAAGGGGGGAAATCCAGGGAGAAGGGGGATTTTTCCTTCCTTGAGCCGGAGATCTTGAACAAAGAAAATTTTTCTATCTTTCTGGTGATCAAGCATCAACAGATTGACGCGCCAGGTAGGGGGGCGAACCCTCGACTCCTTCAGATAGCTCTGATCTTCCCAACATGAAGACTAGATCTCCGGAGGAAGACTTTTCCCAGGGGTCTAGGGGGCATCCCTCATCTTCTGATCGGGTTGAGAGAACCCCTGACCCAACCGGGCTGGCCCGGCCAAGCCCTCTAGCTCCTTCCTTGCTACCACTGGTATCAGCTACCCACCAAGACCAGTTGGCCACCCTCACACAGCAAGTTCAAACCCTCGTTGAGATGGTTCAGCAACTGCAGGAGCAACATTCCAGAGGGGCCCGACGGCGGTTTGAAACACCCTTACACTCTAGATCGGCTACCCCTGTTAGCCGGCAGTCTACCCGAGGGAGATCCCCTCCTACGAGGCCTCTCCACCCCTATGCCTCGGCGGCGCTTCATTCTCAAGGCTCCTGGGGTGGATCGCGCTCTCTTACCCGTTCTTCGGGTAGTCCACCTGCTAGGCGGTGGCAAGGTAAGGAGCCGCGCGTGGAGCCCCGCCAGTGGTGTCGTCGGTCTTTATCTTCTTCCCCTGAGCCAGCTGGAGGAAAGATGGCTAATCAGATGGAGAGGCGTCTCGATGACAAGACCAGAGATTGGAAGAGCTTAGCCAAAGAATTAATAATCAGCCGGGGTCGGATTACGGCACTCGTCCTCCTCTTACTCGACGAATTATGGAGGAACCTATTCCTGGGAGGTTCCGTTTCCCTCAACTTGACCCTTATGATGGCACCACCGACCCTCTGGATCATCTGGAAAGTTACAAGGCTATCATGCAGGTTCAAGGGGCAACTGATGCCCTCTTATGTATTGCTTTTCCAGCCACACTCCGAAAGGCCGCCCGTGCCTGGTATTCTCGTCTGCTCGCATGCAGTATTGACTCCTTCCGACAACTGGAAAGATCTTTCTTAGCTCATTTTGATGCTTGTCGGAAGATCCCCCGAGTGGCAGACAGTTTGTTCTCTGTGCAGCAACAAGATGGGGAATCTCTGAAAGACTTTATAACCCGATTCAAGGTGGCGGCTCTGGAAGTCTATCACCTCGGCAATGCTATAGCTACTCTGGCCTTGAAGCGGGGGCTCCGTCCTTCCCGTTTCACCTACTCTTTGGACAAAAGGCCTCCCTGCTCTTATGCTGATCTCTTGAGTCGTGCGCAGAAGTACATCCGCGACGATGAGGCTGATTCGTCAAGAAGGGGCGCCGAAGGAAGGACTGGGAAGAGGCCAGCTCGCCCGGAGTCAAGCGGGCCCTCCCCCAAGAAGTCTGAACCCTTGCGCCGACCGGCTGACCACCGCAAGAGCCTAGCCCCCAGAGAAGATCACCTTATGCCCCTCTGTTGGTCCAGATAGCAACCCAAAAGGGGGGGGGGGTGAATTGGGTTTTTCAAAAATTTAAACTCTTTTGAAAGATAACCCCCAGCGGAAATAAAAACTTAGATTCACACAAATTAAAACTGAACAAGCACAAATAGAGAGTTGAAGATAAAGAGACAATCACGGAAAACATAGGAGATTTTATAGTGGTTCGGTGTACCTACACCTACGTCCACTCCCAAGTACCTCTTGGGTCCACACTATAATCAATCTGATTACAGCAGAGTTGTTTTGCAAGCTCACAACTCGAACTTGTTGTTTTCCGGGTGCACAACGAACCCAGCTGGTTTTCAAGGCTCACCAGCACAAAACCTATCACCACAAGCTAATGCTTGCACAAGGCTAACAGCCTCAACTGAATCAATCACCAGATTGACCCAGCAAACAATATTTGTTTTTACAAGATAAACAGCTCCTCCAATGAGCAAATATACAATAATGAAACAATAATAAGAGGATAGGAATCAAAGCCTGATTCGCAGATCTTGGTGGCTTCTTCCTTCTCTTCCTTTGATGGATCTTCCTTCAAGATGCTCTTGAGACTCAGAAGATCAAAAAACTAGGGCTTCTTTCTTCTCTTGAGATTTCTTCGAAATAGAACAGCAAAAGCTTGGAATCTCTCTCTCTTCTTTTGGGGAATCAGTATGATCTTTCCTATCGAATTTCCCTCTTTTCTTTTCTGATGGATCTCAAAGATTTGTCTCTATTCTTTTCTTTTTGCCTCTCTTGTCTCTTCTTTTGGGATGCAACAAACCCTCTTCTTATAGATCCGATTAATCCATAAATAGTTTGAAACTATCCGTTAGAAACAAGTGTAAGAAGGATTAGATCCATAAATAACAATAGCCGTTGGGATTAAAATAGATAAAGATAAAGTTTAGAGTCGTTCTGACAGTTCTGGAGCCGTGTCTGACATTCTGGAGTCGGCTCTAACTTTTCTGGAGTCGGCTCTAACTCGAAATTCTTTAATCCGCTCGATCTGGAGTCGTCTCTGACTTTTCTGGGGTCGACACAAAATTCTTCTGGAGTCGACTCTAACAGTCTGGGAGTCGACTCTAAGTCGTGGCCTGAAAAACCATCGTTCTGTCTTTTCTGTTGGAGTCGGCTCTAACAGTCCGGAGTCGACTCTAAGTCTGTGCCGTTTTCGGAGTCGACTCTGCGATTCCATGTGTCGACTCTAATGTCTGCAATCTTACCTTGACATTAGATTCGAACCAGAACTTGATTTGACTCTTGATTTTGATTATCAAATTGACTTATAATCTGAAAAACTTAATCAAAATCATTAGTAACTTCAAATGTTATACTCAAATAGTTTTGTTAATCATCAAAATCCTCAATTGGGTCAACAATCTCCCCCTTTTTGATGATGACAAAAACTTTGAGTATATGCATTAAAAATTCATTTGAATTAAAATTATAGACATTGTTAAAGCTTTAGAACTTCCTAATAGAGAAAATGAATAACAAAAGATACATGACATCAATCAAGATGATTTAACTTTTATATGAAAAATTAAGCTCCCCCTGCATTGAATAACTCCCCCTATGTAGATAAACTGAATTCAATTGAATCATTTAGAATCTTAAAATTTTTCTCTCCCCATCTCAAAATTGTTCTTCATTTTCTTTCTCTTTCTCTTATATGCATATACATTATCTCTCCCCCTTTTTTGTTATCAGCAATAAGATGAAAATAAAAAAATTTATCAGAGCGGGGTTGTTGGTTCAATTAATCATAAGATAGTAAACTCATTCATTGAAATTCAATCAATCAATCATAGACAAATTTAAAATAAAAGTGTAATTGTATTCCAAAGCAAGATTCATTACATGTGTTTCAGTGACATATTCAAGTATGTAAATCCTAGATACATGCTATTAAAGCAAGAAAGCAAGAAATCCTAAGATACAACCTAGGATAGGATATCAAAATCAAATATGCTTATACACAATTTTCTTTAAATGTCCAATCATTTCCATAATATCATCTTTTTGAGTCTTCTTAAAACTTTCAAGACAAGCTTCAATTTGAGAGACGGCGAGGTCGATATCTTTCTTTAGTTGACTGGTAGCATGAAGATAAGTTCCAGAACCGTCTGCAATGCCTTCCATCCTTTCAAAAATCTTATGAAGATCAGTGCTAAAGGATTCTACGGAATTGCTAATGGAAAAAGAAATCATGTCAAGTCTTGAATTGATCTCATCCTTCAACTGATTGAACTCCTCTCTCAACTTACACATATCATTTGTCCTTTGACTATCATACTCAGCCAGTAAAGCTCTGAGCTGACCTATTTGCTCCTCAGAAAATCTTCCAGATGCCAATGCTGACTGATGTGGAGGGTGAGAGCTAGGTCCAGCCTCTGAGGGTCCAGCAGATGGTCCAGCAGAAGAAGGTCCAGCAGATGGTCAGGAATATCCTCTCCTCTGACCTCCTCAACTCTAACCTCTTCAGCTCTGGCCTCATGTCCTCTTTTTATCCAATTTCCATTTTCTTTTCTGAAGCCCATCCGGTGAATTGTAGAGACACTATAGTAATCTGTATGCCTTAATTTTCTTAGTGGCTCATTATCCATTATAAGTACACCTTGGCTTCTGAATACCAATGTCAAAATCATACCATATGGCAATGTAGATCTCTTCTTAGTTGCTGCCTCTGCCATATAGCCTATCATCATACCAGCAAGATTGACAGGTCTTCCAGTGAGAATACAGTCCATCAATAAGATGTCTCGCTCCGAGACATATTCAAACCTTCCGATTTTAGGAAATAAAATTCTTCCACAAATATTGTGAAGTAATCTGAGTTCCAAATTAAGTTGATTGGCCAAGATTTCTTCAAACTCAGAAACTTCTCTCCCTAACATCCTTGATAGGGCACCTCCTCTGTCTTCATGTTGATATTCAACTAAACCAACGGTAGGCATCTCCAATAGATTTCCAAGGGTTTCAGCCGTGATGATTACTTTAGTTCCTCTTACAACACTCACTAAGCCTCCCTCTCCTCTACATAAATCATTATAAAATTCTCTCACTAGGGCAGGGTAAGTAGGGATATAACAGACCTTCTCCCATCCCATTTCTTTCAACAAGCCCAATAGCAAAGCCCTCCGAAACAAAAAAGTCAAAATCTACTTTTCTTCCAGTAGTAATGGCCTTACCCGCTAATTGGTCAACTCGTGGAGAAGATGGTGAGGGTGGAGAGTCATCCTGAGTGGCAGATGAAGAAGATGACGAAGGTTGCCTCCGATTTGAACGACGCTTCGTCGGAACAGTCGAACCACCAATGATAGCATGCCTTTTGGGAGCCATGGGATTCGATTGGAATGAGTTATTGAGAGATTTGGAGGATTTGGAGGGATTGAATCGGTTTGGAACGGTTTGGAAAAGGTTTAGGAGACGATAGGTTTCGTTTGGGGTCGACTCCGCCCTTTTTATTTTGACCTAGTTCCACTTAGAGTCGACTCCCGAAAACGAGGTGTCGGCTCCGAACCAGAGAATCTGTCAGCGCCCGAATTAGAGTCGGCTCTACAGAAGCCAGAGTCGGCTCTAATTGCCCAGACAGAACATCAAAATATGAAGGTGTCGACTCCACAAACTGCAGGTGTCGACTCCACAACAGTTTCAAAAAAAAATCAAATTTCAAGGATCTGAAACTGATCAAATTAATCATCAAACTCTAGATAAGTGTTCCTTAACAATTGGGGAAACAATGAATCAAATTTCTAGATAAATTTCCTTATTGGACATAGAGGATTTTCAAGAAATTATGAAGTCTAGATAGTTGTTGTCCTTAAGAGTTTCAGAAAATCATTCTAAAGGATCACAAACTCCTAATTCTCCTCTAAGATAACAAAATCTTTCCTCACTCAAAGGTTTGGTAAAAATATCAGCTAATTGATCATTAGTATTAACATATTCAAGACAAACATCTTTGTTAGTTACATGTTCTCTAATAAAGTGATGTCTAATTTCAATGTGTTTAGTTCTTGAATGTTGAATTGGATTTTAGTTAGATTAATAGCACTAGTATTATCACATTTAATAGGAATTTTATCAAGTGTGATACCATAATCTTCAAGTTGTCGCTTAATCCAAAGGATTTGAGCACAGCAACTTCCAGCTGCAACATACTCTGCCTCAGCAGTGGATAATGCAACCGAATTTTGCTTCTTGCTAAACCAAGAGATTAAGTTACTTCCTAAAAGTTGGCATGCCCCACTTGTACTCTTTCTATCTAATTTACAACCAGCATAGTCAGAATCAGAATAAGCAATCAATTTTAAGGTTGAGTCTCTAGAATACCATAATCCTACATTTTTAGTTCCATTTAAGTATCTAAAGATTCTTTTAACAGCAAATAAATGTGATTCCTTAGGATTAGATTGATATCTTGCACATAAGCAAACAGAAAACATGATATCTGGCCTACTTGCAGTTAGGTAAAGAAGTGATCCGATCATACCTCTGTAATGCTTCTGATCTACTTTCTTACCTTCTTCATCCTTGTCCAGCTTGCATGAGGGACTCATTGGCGTACCAAGAGGTTTAGCAGATTCCATACCAAATTTCTTGAGTATTTCCTTTGTGTACTTTGTTTGGTTAATGAAAATCCCGCTTTCTCTTGTTTGATTTGAAGTCCAAGGAAGAAGTTTAGTTCTCCCATCATGCTCATCTCGAATTCTCCCTGCATTAGCTTAGCAAATTCTTGACAAAGGAGATTGTTAGTAGCACCAAATATAATGTCATCAACATAAATTTGAACGATTAATAAATCCTTTTCTTTTCTTTTCAAAAACAAGGTTTTATCAACATTTCCTCTAGAAAAGTCATTTTCAATTAAAAATTTACTTAATCTATCATACCAAGCTCTAGGTGCTTGCTTTAAACCATAAAGTGCTTTGTGTAGTTTGAAGACGTGGTTTGGAAATTCATGATCTTCAAAACCAGGAGGTTGTTCAACATAAACTTCCTCATTTATAAAACCATTTAGAAATGCACTTTTAACATCCATTTGAAATAAGTTGAAATTCATATGACATGCAAATGCAAGTAGTAGCCTAATGGCTTCTAATCTAGCAACAGGTGCAAAAGTTTCATCAAAATCTATACCTTCTTCTTGATTATATCCTTTTGCAACTAATCTAGCCTTATTTCTAATTACCAATCCATTTTCATCCAATTTATTTCTAAAAACCCATTTAGATCCTATTATAGGGTGTTTTTAGGTCTATCTACTAGGGTCCAAACTTGGTTCCTAGTGAATTGGTTTAACTCTTCCTGCATTGCTAACATCCAATAACTATCTTTCTCAGCTTCCTCTATAGTTTTAGGTTCTATATGAGATACAAATGCAAGATGATTATTGATATCTCTCATTGATGATCTAGTCCTTACACCTTGAGATGGATCACCTATGATTAGGTCCTTAGGATGACCATAAGCATATCTCCAATCTCTAGGTAGATCTTTATCATTATGAGCAGTATCAATACCATCATCCTTAGGTGAGTCATCATCCTTAACTTCAGGTTCTTGATCTGAAGATACATTTAATTTTTCAATATCTCTTTCAATCAAAGATGTATCTTCCTCATCATCAATTTTATCTGAACTTGATGCTAAAGACTCATCAAACACTATATGAATGGATTCTTCTACAACTAAGCTTCTCTTATTAAATACTCTATATGCCTTGCTAGATGTAGAATATCCTAGGAAATACCTTCATCAGACTTTGCATCAAACTTCCCAAGATTATCCTTACCATTGTTATGAATAAAACATTTACAACCAAATGCATGAAAATAACTTAAATTTGGTTTCCTATTATGCCATAGTTCATAGGGAGTTTTCTTAAGGATAGGTCTAATCAGGGCTCTATTTAGGATGTAACATGCTGTGTTTATAGCTTCCGCCCAAAAATATTTTGGAAGTTGGCTTTCACATAGCATGGTACGGGCCATGTCTTCTAAAGTCCTATTCTTTCTTTCTACAACTCCATTTTGTTGCGGTGTTCTAGGTGCTGAAAAGTTATGATGTATGCCTTTTTCAAAACAGAATTTTTCAAATAAGTGATTTTCAAATTCAGTTCCATGATCACTTCTAATAGACACTATGGTAGTTTTTCTCATTAGTGACTTTCTTAACGAATTTCATGAATATTGAGAAAGTCTCATCTTTGTGAGCCAAAAACATTACCCAAGTGAATCTAGAGTAATCATCTACTATCACTAGACCATATTTCTTTCCTCCTAGACTTGTGGTTCTAGTAGGTCCAAAAAGGTCCATGTGTAGTAGCTCTAGTGGCCTAGTAGTTGAAACAACATTCTTAGATTTGAAAGAAGTTCTTGTTTGTTTTCCAAATTGACATGCATCACATATTCGATTATTTTCAAAATTTAAGCTAGGAATACCTTTAACTAAATCCATTTTCAATAATTTAGAAATTAGGTGTGTGCTTGCATGACCTAATCTACGGTGCCATAGCCAACCAATCTCATTCATCTTAGCATTATTAGCAACTAAGCAATGATTACTTGGAGATAAATTACTCAAATCAATTAAGTACACATTGCCATAACGTTTACCAACAAGAATAATGCTGTTATCAATGGGATTAGTAACAGTGCAAACAGAAGCTTCAAAGGAAACCTTGAAACCTTTGTCACACAGTTGGCTAATACTTATCAAATTATGTTTAAGTCCATCGACATATAAAACATTATCAATATGAGTAGATGGAGTAATTTGAATCTTACCAATACCCATGATATGGCCTTGACCATTATCACCAAAAGTAACTACTCCACCTCTTTTTGATTCAAGGGTGATGAATTGATCTTTGTCACCCGTCATGTGTCTTGAGCAACCACTATCCAGGTACCATTTTCTTTTCAGTCTGATGGCTGCAAGACACTCCTGCAAAACATTCATGTCTTAATTTTAGGTACCCAAGCCTTCTTGGGTCCTTCATGGTTAGATGCATTAAATATTGTTCCTTTGGGAACCCAAATCATCTTTCTCTTATTATGTGGAGATTTACACATATATGATTTATGTCCTTTGTTTCCACATTTAAAACAAGTAATATTTGATGATTTTTCAGCATGTATAAAAATATTTTCAAAGATTTTTGCTTTTTAAGTGGATTATATCCTAATCCAGCTTTATCAAAAACAGCTTTTTGATTATCCAAAATCATATTAAGTTTGATAGAGCTTAGAGTAAATTTATCAACTATAGGCTTAAGTCTATCAACTTCATTTTTCAAACTTTCTTTTTCTTTTATCAAAAGTTCTTTATCTACAACATGCTTTTCATTTTCTAAGGATAGTTTTTGCATTTGAGTTTTCAAATCTTTGTTCTTTGAACTTAGGTTTGCAAAATCATCCATTAATTCATAAAAAGCACTATGCAATTCATCGAAAGTGAAGTCATCAAGAAAACTCGGACTTACCTCATCATTGTCCGCCATGAAGCATAGATTGGCCATTTCACTCTTTTCTTCCTCTTCGGAACTTGAGCTTTCCGAATCACTCCATGTGGCCATCATTGCCTTCTTTTTGAATTCCGGGTGCCTTTCTTTAGTTGAGGGCATTCAGATTTAAAATGACCCGGCTTTTTACATTCAAACAAATAACTTCTTTTTCTTTGCCCTTGTCCTCATCTTTTCTTGCAAAGGGCTTTTTCTTTTCAAACTTCTTCTTCTTCATGAATCTTTTAAATTTCCTTGTGATGAGTGCCATGTCCTCATCATCACTTTCATCTTCAGATTCATGAGGCTCTTCCATATATTCAGAAATCTTAAGAGCCATAGTCCTCTTCTTCTTTGACTCATCATCATCAACATGTTGCTTAATTTGAAGCTCATGAGTCATCAAGGATCCCAATAATTCTTCTAGGGGTAGGGTACTTAGATCCTTTGCCTCTTGTATTGCAGTCACTTTAGCTTCCCAAGTCCTAGGCAAGGAACGCAAAACCTTTCTCACAAGATCAGAATTATCATAAGATTTACCAAGACTTTTTAAACCATTAACTATATCAGTAAATCTTGTAAACATATCAGCAATAGATTCACATGCATCCATTTTAAACAATTCATACTTATGAACTAGCATGTTAATCTTGGATTCCTTGACTTGATTTGTTCCCTCATGGGTAACCTCAAGTCTATCCCAGATTTCCTTAGCAGAAATGCAAATAGATATGCGATTGAATTCATTTGCATCTAATGAGCAGTATAAAACATTCATTGCTTTGGCATTGAGTTGTGCCAATTTTTTATCATGTTCATCCCATTCCGTTTCCGGTTTAGGAATCTCCATGCCATTAACTCTAGCAGTGGGTGTGTGTGGTCCATTGACTATAATACTCCATAGATCATAGTCAAGTGCTTGAATGAAAATTTTCATTCTAGCCTTCCAATAACCATAGTTTGAACCATTAAATAAGGGTGGTCTATTAGTAGATTGGCCTTCGGAAAAAGATGAACCAGCTTGAGTTGCCATGTGGATCTTTGACTCTTGATCGTTAGATCAAATCAAATGAGCACTAGCTCTGATACCAATTGTTGGTCCAGATAGCAACCCAAGAGGGGGGGTGAATTGGGTTTTTCAAAAATTTAAACTCTTTTGAAAATAACCCCCAGCGGAAATAAAAACTTAGATTCACAAATTAAAACAGAACATGCACAAATAGAGAGTTGAAGATAAAGAGACAATCACGGCAAACACAGGAGATTTTATAGTGGTTCGGTGTACCTACACCTACGTCCACTCCCAAGTACCTCTTGGGTCCACACTATAATCAATCTGATTACAGCAGAGTTGTTTTGCAAGCTCACAACTCGAACTTGTTGTTTTCCCGGGTGCACAACGAACCCAGCTGGTTTTCAAGGCTCACCAGCACAAAACCTACACCACAAGCTAATGCTTGCACAAGGCTAACAGCCTCAACTGAATCAATCACCAGATTGACCCAGCAAACAATATTTGTTTTACAAATAAACAGCTCCTCCAATGAGCAAATATACAATAATGAAACAATAAAAGAGATAGGAATCAAAGCCTGATTCGCAGATCTTGGTGGCTTCTTCCTTCTCTTCCTTTGATGGATCTTCCTTTCAAGATGCTCTTGAGACTCAGAAGATCAGAAAACTAGGGCTTCTTCTTCTCTTGAGATTTCTTCAAAATAGAACAGCAAAAGCTTGGAATCTCTCTCTTTCTTTTGGGGAATCAGTATGATCTTTCCTTCGAATTTCCCTCTTTTCTTTTCTGATGGATTCTCAAAGATTTTCTCTATTCTTTTCTTTTTGCCTCTCTTGTCTCTTCTTTTGGGATGCAACAAACCCTCTTCTTATAGATCCCGATTAATCCATAAATAGTTTGAAACTATCCGTTAGAAACAAGTGTAAGAAGGATTAGATCCATAAAAACAATAGCCGTTGGGATTAAAAAGATAAAGATAAAGTTTAGAGTCGTTCTGACAGTTCTGGAGCCGTGTCTGACATTCTGGAGTCGGCTCTAACTTTTCTGGAGTCGGCTCTAACTCGAAATTCTTTAATCCGCTCGATCTGGAGTCGTCTCTGACTTTTCTGGGGTCGACACAAAATTCTTCTGGAGTCGACTCTAACAGTCCGGGAGTCGACTCTAAGTCGTGGCCTGAAAAACCATCGTTCTGTCTTTTCTGTTGGAGTCGGCTCTAACAGTCCGGAGTCGACTCTAAGTCTGTGCCATTTTCGGAGTCGACTCTGCGATTCCATGTGTCGACTCTAATGTCTGCAATCTTACCTTGACATTAGATTCGAACCAGAACTTGATTTGACTCTTGATTTTGATTATAAATCGACTTATAACTGAAAAACTTAATCAAAATCATTAGTAACTTCAAATGTTATACTCAAATAGTTTTGTTAATCATCAAAATCCTCAATTGGGTCAACACCCTCCTTGCACCCCGGGCCCATATCCTCATGGAGATTGAAAATGAGCCTTATCTGCGGCGTCCACCCCCTCTGAAGAAAGGCACTGCACGTGATAGAAGCCGCTATTATCGCTTCCATAGAGATTACGGCCACAACACTGAGGAATGCTACAATCTGAAACAGGCCATTGAAGAGCTTATACAAAGAGGATATCTGGGGCAGTACATCCAGAAGAAGGAGCTCCACCTGTACCAGCTTTGATGGGCCCTCCTCCGCCTCAGGCCAACATCGATAACACCCCTACGGAGCGAATGGTGGGAATGATTGCCCGTGGAGGAGCATCACTTCATAAAAGGCCAAGAGGGGAGGGAAGGTTAAAAAATGTAATCCCTTCTAGGGGAGATATAACCGGGGGAAGTATTGTAAAAGATGATAGCGTCGTCGTCTCTATGACTGTCGCTAAGCATCCTGTAAGAAGGATTTTAATCGATAGCGGGAGCTCCGCCAACGTGCTTACTTACGATGCATTTCTTCGAATGGGTTTATCTCTTGACTCTCTTCGACCTGTAGCTGCTCCTCTAGTTGGCTTCACAGGAGATTCCATACGAGTGGAGGGCGAGATTACCCTACCTGCTATGGCAGGGTCACCTTTGCGTCAGAGCACGGTGTGCTGGACTTCTTGGTGGCCCGGGTGCCCCTGACATACAATGCTATTCTTGGCCATCCTGGATTAAATATGCTGGACGTGGTTATATCCACTAAACATCTGCTGGTACAATTCCCTACCAACCAAGGAATTGGCAAAATGCATAGGGAGGTGGACTCAGTCAAACCTTGTTATCATCTAGCTCCCAGTCCTCAGGCGGTTGCGGTTCCCCCGGCTGCCGAATCGTTCGATCCCAGGGAGATCGAGCGGAGGGGGAACCGGCGGAATGTTTGGTATCTTGCCCTCTAGGGGACGACCCAGGCAAGATTGTGCAAATCGGTGAACTCCTCTCTCCTAAAGCCCGGAGTCAGCTCCTAGCCTTCTTGCAGATGAATGCAGATATCTTTGCTTGGAAGGTAACAGACATGGTTGGAATTCCCCCAGAGGTGATCACTTACCGGCTTAATATCAACCCAGGGTGCCGATCAATCCGCCAGAAAAAAAGGAGTTTCGCTTCTGAGCGGCAGAGAACTATAGATGAAGAAGTGGATAAATTGCTTATGGTCGGCCATATTCGAGAGGCGCAATACCCTGACTGGCTAGCTAATGTGGTCATGGTCCGGAAGACCAGTGGGGGATGGAGAATCTGCATCGATTATACTGATCTTAACAAAGCCTATCCTAAGGATAGTTTCCCATTGCCACGGATCGATCAGTTAGTGGATTCTACTTCCGGCTACGAACTTCTTAGTTTCATGGATGCCTTTTCGGGGTATAATCAAATAAACATGAACCCCTTAGATGAGAACATACCTCTTTTGTTACTGAGAAGGGCATTTATTGTTACAAAGTAATGCCCTTTGGGTTAAAGAACACTAGAGCCACCTACCAAAGGCTGATGAATAAAGTTTTCAAAGATCAGCTCGACTGCAATATGGAAGTGTACATAGATGATATGCTGACGAAGAGCACTTGCACTGCCAACCATATCGCTGATCTGGAGGAAACTTTCCATAACCTCCGACTTCATAGAATCAATCTTAACCCGCGCAAATGCGCGTTTGGGGTTACTGTAGGGAAGTTCTTGGGCTTTCTGGTGACCCGACGGGGAATTGAGGCAAACCCGGAGAAGATTCAGGCCATTCTTGATATGAGGCCACCGGCCTGTAAGAAGGAGGTACAATAGCTTACTGGGAGGATAGCAGCGCTGAGCCAATTTTTGTCGAGATCGTCGGAGAGGTGTCTGCCTTTCTTCAAAGTTTTACGCAAAGCAGACGGTTTTGAATGGACGAAAGATTGTCAGCAAGCTTTTGATGAGCTTAAGGAATTCTTATCCATGCCACCCCTGTTATCTAAACCAGAGGAAGGAGAAAAGCTCTTCCTTTATCTCGCGACTTCCTCAGAAGCCGTCAGCTCCGTTTTGGTGCGTATCGACGACCATGCCATTCAGAAGCATGTATATTATACTAGCAAAGTACTTCATGGCGCGGAAGAAAGGTATTCCAAAATGGAAAAGGTTATTTTCACTTTGGTTATCTCCGCCCGACGGCTCAGACCATATTTTCAAGCTCACCCTATAATTGTACTTACTGACCAGCCCCTCAGAACCATTTTGTCCCGTCCTAACACATTCGGCCGATTGGCTAAGTGGGCCATCAAGTTAGGGGAGTTTGACCTATCCTTTCAGGCCCGGGCCATGTTGAAATCCCAAGTTTTAGCCGATTTTCTGGTGGAGTGTACTTGGTCTGAGAAGCATCAAGAAGATTCCCCACAAGTTCCTTCAGAGGCCGGCGAGGAGAACGATGGGGCGTGGATCCTCCACGTGGATGGGGCCTCTAACTCCCAAGGGAGTGGAGGCTCGAGATCCTATTATGTCCCGGTATCTGAGCAAGGTGAATCTGTTGATCCCCTTACTAGATTGCTTCACTATCAGTTACATCCCTAGAGGGGAGAATGCCAGAGCTGATATGCTGGCCCGACTTGCCACATCAGCAGATAGCACCATGGGCAAAACTTATATTGAGTACCTGGAGATACCTAGTATTGAAGTCATGGAAGAAGTTCTACCAGTTACGCAAGAAGAAACATGGATGGACGCCTATGTCCAATACTTGAGAGATGGCGTCCTTTCGGTCGATCATGGAGAAGCCAAGCTGCTTAAACGGAGAGCCTCTAAGTTCATATTGCTGGACGGCCAACTCTACAAGAAATCCTTTTCCCAGCCTTTTCTCAAATGCGTCGGCCCAACAGATGCGGATTACATTCTTAGGGAAATTCATGAAGGTATATGCGGAAATCATTCGGAGGGCAGATCTCTGGCACGTAAAGCTCTCCGACAAGGATACTATTGGCTAACCATGCAGGAGGATGCTACTGAGCTAGTGAGGAGATGTGACCAATGCCAGCGGTACGCTTGTATTCAGTGGCAGCCGGCTTCCCTGTTAAGTCCTCTCTTCGCCCCATGGCCCTTCGCCCAATGGGGCATGGACATCCTCGGCCCTTTCCCACCGGCGTCAGGACAGCGGAAATTTCTGCTTGTAGCTATTGATTATTTCACTAAGTGGGTTGAAGTTGAGGCGCTCGCCCGGATCACTGAAGCCAAAGTTAAGGCTTTCCTCTGGAAATTTATTGTCTGTCGATTCGGTATACCTCATACTCTTGTCATCGACAACGGCCGACAGTTCGACAACACTGCCTTTAGAGCCTTCTGTGCCGATTTTGGCATCACTCATCGATTCGCCTCTGTCGACCATCCGCAGTCTAATGGAGAGGCCAAGGTCATGAATCGTATGATATTACGAGGACTGAGAACCAGGCTGGACACATCTAAGGGAAGATGGGTGGAAGAACTCCCGAGCGTGCTCTGAGCCTACCACATAACTCCTAGGATACCAACAGGAGAAACGCCTTTCAACCTGGTTTTTGGCTCCGAAGCTGTCATTCCGATCGAGATTGGCCTGCCAAGTATTCGAGTGGAGTCGTATGACGAAGTTGACAATCTCCCTAACTTAAGAGCCAGTCTTGACCTCATTGATGAAGTAAGGGACCGAGCTCAAGTCAAAATGGCGGCCTACCGACAGCGGGTAGCGAGGTATTATAATGCTCGCGTCCGCCCGAAAAGCTTCCGCCAAGGAGACTTGGTCCTTAGAAGAGCCGAAATATCTAAATCGACGGAAGGGGGCAAGTTGTCCCCGAATTGGGAAGGGCCCTATCGAGTCACAAATGTCCTTCACCGTGGAGCATACCGACTTGAAGATTTGAGTGGACAACCAGTCCCTCGAACATGGAATGCAGATAATCTCCGGCAATATCATCAATAATGTAATAGATGTATTTACCCAAGAAGTCAATAAATGTACACATTCAAAGATTTCCTGTCAACAGTTCTTTGAAAAGGAACTCGACGGCCCCACGGTCCTAAGGACACCCCTGGGCTGGTATTGCATACCCCTGAGGAGGTTCAAGTCCAAGGCCTAGGCGGCCTCGAGTCGAACTCTCGGGCTGGTATCCGACTGCCCCCGAGACAGTCCTTTAAAAGGAACTCGACGGCCCCACGGTCCTAAGGACACCCCCGGGTTGGTATTGCATACCCATGAGGAGGTTCAAGTCCAAGGCCTAGGCGGCCTCGAGTCGAACTCTCAGGCTAGTATCCGACTGCCCTCGAGACAGTCCTTTAAAAGGAACTCGACGGCCCCACGGTCCTAAGGACACCCCCGGGTTGGTATTGCATACCCCTGAGGAGGTTCAAGTCCAAGGCCTAGGCGGCCTCGAGTCGAACTCTCGGGTTGGTATTCGACTGCCCCCGAGACAGTTATTTAAAAGGAACTCGACGGCCCCATGGTCCTAAGGACACCCCCGGGTTGGTATTGCATACCCCTGAGGAGGTTCAAGTCCAAGGCCTAGGCGGCCTCGAGTCGAACTCTTAGGCTGATATCCGACTGCCCTCGAGATAGTTCTTGAAAAAGAACTCGGCGGCTCCGCGATCCTAGGGACGAACCTAACGTCGGTCTGCGGATTAAACCTAGAAAGGCCGGAGGGGGAGATGAGTTCCTTTGCTTCCTATATGTATAATGGCTAAGTATCATAGGCCGGTCAATTGCAATAACAAACAAACAGGAACGAAGAACTGATACTCATTCAGTTAAAAGTTGAGCTGTTACAAAACTCTAAAGAGTATCCTCTACAAGCTGACGTCGACCGGCTTACAAAAAGAGTCCGTTGAGGACATAGTCGAAAAATAAAAAAAAAGGGAGAGGAAGCAGAAGAAGAGATAAAGTCCAACATAGCCGCGTTCCTATTGATTCCTGGGATGCCCACCCATCGTGGTCGGCTCGGTATTTGACTCTTCAGCTGTGATCATTTTGGCGGCAGATTCTTCTGCTATCATTGCTTCGTTGGCGGTATCTTCAACCTCAGCATCGGAGTTTTCTTCATCGTTTGCAGGCTGGAAACGCTCGAGGTCTTCTAGTTTGAAATGCCGGGACAATCTCCTTTTGCACCTCTCGAAGCCTTGGACAAAGGCATCCATAACAGCCTCGCAAAATTCCAAGGCAAAATCGGGGGAACTCTTATATTCCTCGATGGCCCCCCAAGCCCGAGCTTCGGCCACGGCCACCTTTTCTTGAGCCTTTGTCTCCATTATGGCCATCTTGTCCAAGGCTTCCTTCGTTTCCTTCTCAGCCAAGGCCAGCTTCTCTGCAGCATCAAGGGCCACCGCCTCTGCGGTGTCGGCCCGGTTCTCGGTGTATTCTAATTTGAGAATGGCCTCCTTCAATTTTTCTTCCATCAGTAGCAGCTTTGCCCTGGTTTCAGATAGTTTCGCGTCCAGGGTCAGCAGCTCCCTCTCTGCCCTCTCCCGCCACGCGCGGTTGTCTTCCCAAACGGCCTAAAGGTCAAGTGACGCCCTCAGTTCTTGGGCCTTTACTTTCAATAATTCTTTCTTCAGACCCTCGTTGTTGGACTTGGTGTTGACCAGATCCTCGCGAAGCACGAAGAGGCCATTGGACATCTGTATTAAACAGTTGATGAATATAGGAATTCTATAATTACAAATGGAAGGAGAAAAGGGAGGAAGACCGTGATTCTACCTGGAGTGCAGCCGTAAACATCGTATCGAAGGATTCCTCCAATGACAAGCCCCTCATCTTGGCTTGAAACCTGGGCAAGATCGAGAGTTTAAGAACTGTTTCTGATAAACAGCTCTTGTATGCCATGCCCTGGCTGGGCATCCCTAAGGATTGAGGCGGATCCTTCGAGACATCTGGGGGAGCAGAGACATCTGCTCCTTGTGGCGACTGCGGGTCTGGCGGGCAGGTCTCGGCCAACCCTTTACTTCCGGATGGCTCCCCGATATCTCTGACGGGGGGGGGGGGGGGGGGGAGGCGGCCCTCGGTGGGCCCTCCACAAGGAGACCCCCGATAGGTATCCCAGCGGGGGGGTTCTCCTCTCCCTCATCCTCCTCTACTAATATCGCCTCGGGGAGGATTGCCGGAGGCTGGGTCGAGTGGCCCGACTCTCTTTGACAAGGCCTCTTAGGCCCGGCCCTTGTCGCCCCGCGAGCATTTCCTTTCCTCTTCCGGAGGCTTGATATTATCGCATCATGGGAGAACTTCATTGCTGCAAAATCGAGAATCCAAGGATAATTAAAAAGTGCTCCAGAAATGCCAAATGTAAGTGGAATGTACGCGCTAAAATATGTTCTCATATGTGCATTCAAATACGAAATACTCGAAAAAAAAAAGAAAGAGAAGAGAGAGAAGAGAAAATAGTAATGAGAATAATGAAACTCTTTTAAAGCTCACCGGGCGCTGTAGGCAGCGACACCGGCATGGACGCGATCCCCTGAAGGTTATCCTCCGATAACAGTTCCTTACTAGGGGGCACGATGGTAGACACCAGAATATTAAACAGTTCCCGATCTCTCTCTTCGATGGTCGAGTTCTGATTAGAACTAGTATCAGGAATACCCCAGTTTGTGTCCACTCCCTCTAAATGTGCATAAAAAAACTGTGATTTTCCACCCTTTGATTTTGGAAGAGGTTGAGCCCGAGTACTCTCCTAGGTCTAGACGCAAAACTCCACCACCCATCCCTTATGGGATTCTGGATTCTATACAAAGCCCTAAATAGAGAGAGCCGGGCGGAAGCCTCATGGAAATGACAAAGCACTAAAAACGAAAAGACGATGCGGATGGAGTTAGGGGTAAGTTGCGCAGGGGTAAGATGGTACCTATTTAACAAATTTACAAAAAAAGGATGCAAAGGCAGTCGTAGGCCACATTTAAAAAATTCTTCGTACAGTGCAACCTTCCCCGGTTGCATAAGAGTAACCCTATCTTCGGGGAGAGGAACGGAAAGACGAATATTGTTGGGGATCCCAAACCGGGCCCTAAGTTTTCTAAGATCCTGAGAGGACGTGATTGTAGCAATCTCCGTTGGACCGGCCGACTTAGGGGTAGCTACCGAAAGTCCTATCTCATGGCTAGTAGATGAAGAAGAAACCCTAGGGGATTGGGATAATGCCCTAGACACTAGCCGTGGAGCTGGTTGATCCCCGCGAATGGTCACGCATCCGAGAGCTTGGCAACGCGCCTGGATAATCTCCTCACGAGAGCGCTCGATTAGTGGGCTCTTGCCTTTCCCATCTTGACGAGGATCCATGAAGAAGAAAAAGGAGAAAGAAAGGTCGACTAACCTGAACCTGGAAGAATGAAGACACAAAAGACGCGACAAGAATAAAAGGCAAAGAAGTAAAGAGGACGAACCCCTTTTAATATGTTTTTGAACATAACCCCTCGAGCGCCACAAAACTACGCGGCGATCCCTGAGTGGGACCGGGCAGACAAAAAGGTGTTATCCTCTTAGGGATATGCGCCTTCCTTTTCTCTTTTTCGAAATGTCAATCTGGCGTATTTACAAATTTAAATTCAATTCTCCACCCCTCCCCCTTTTGCACATGCGGTGCGGCTGAGCGCAAGGGACAGGGGCGAGGGGGCATATGATATGGTCAACAGATTTTGGATGGGTCAAGATATGGTCGGTCCGCAGGGAATAGGTTGGAACCCTTGATACAGGACCCCCGAGTTCTGGGCGCCCTCCTGATCCTGGACGGCCCCTAAGCTCTAGGAGGCCTCCAAGCTTTGGGCGGCCTCCCAGTTCTGGGCAGCCCCAGGTTCTGGGCGACCCCAGGTCCTGAGCGGCACCCAAGTTCTGGGCGGCCTCCGATTCTGGACGGCCCCCAAGCCCTAGGCGACCTCCCGGTCCTGGACGGCCCCCAAGTCCTGGACGGCCCCCAAGTCCTGGATGGCCCCCAGGTTTTGGGCGGCCTCCTGGTCAAGGGTGGCCCCCGAGTTTTGGGCAGCCTCCCGACCCTGGATGACCCCCAAGCTCTGGGAGGCCTCCAAGCTTTGGGCGGCCTCCCAATCCTGGGCGGTCCCCAGGTTTAAGGCAGCCTCCCGGTCTTAGGCGGCCCCCAAGTCCTGGATGGCTCCCAAGTCCTGGACGGCCCCCAGATTTTGGGCGGCCCCCTGGTCCTGGACGGCCCCCAAGGACTGGGCGGACTCCGGTCCTGGGCGGCCTCCAAGCTATGGGCAGCCTCCAAGCTTTGGGCGGCCTCCCGGTCCTGGACGGCCCCCAAGGACTGGGCGGCCTCCCAGTTCTGGGCGGTCCCAGGTTTTAGATGGCCTTCTGGTTAAGGGCGGCCTCCCGGTCCTGGACGGCCCCTGCTTTGGGCTATATGCCCCGAGCTCTCAAAACTATTTTCATACCAGGAGCACTTAACGCTACAAACTATCATATTGGAACAAAGCCTAAGAATTATCAAACATCATAGCGCTTTAAATAGCTTGGATAAGACAAATGCTAGAACATTATCATTCATCGAAAAGCTCAAATAAAGGAGATACTGAGCGCTGTTTTAGAGCCAGATAACTTTCCACTAACTCTGACATTCCCTTGGGAAGACCGAAACCCATCATGACGATTCTTGACTTCCAGGGTAAGTTCTTTAATGCCTATGGTGTTAATTAACAGTAAACGATCATATGGCAAGCCCTCGCAGTGGCTGACCATTGATCTTATACACTAATCTTACACATTAATCTTATTCAAATATATATATATATATGACTTAACGCTGATGGCATGATGACGAAGGCCAGAGGGCGATTCTTCCTTCTAAGATTCAAGGAGTATAAAAGGAGGGAAATCCAGGGAGAAGGGGGATTTTTCCTTCCTTGAGCCGGAGATCTTGAACAAAGAAAATTTTTCTATCTTTCTGGTGATCAAGCATCAACAGGTACCTTAAGAAGTTAAAAAATAATGTGCGTAATAAGGCAGGGTTGAAGGTTCTATATGCAATGCACACTTGGTCGAAGAAGTTTCAGCTTTTGCCTCGCATTACTTTGAGGGTCACGTCCACACGAGGAGCCGAAATCTTAGTCGTAATGATGATATGTGTGGACGAAGGAGAACCTAATGACGGTGGAATATCAATTTTTAAAGGTATCGGCCATTCATTTGGGGGCAGAAGTCAAGAAATCTTAGCGATATAGAGTATAATGCAGCACATTATTACATCCTAATGAACTGTAGAGAAGTCGATCCATATATTGAGTAAGTGTATACTTCAATGCTTAATTGGAACTTCTAATTTAAATTACAATATACCATAATATTTAATTGCTAACATAAGTTTTAATCATTATCATCCCATAAGGATGTATTGTGATAGACAACGACAGATGAATCCCGACATCAGTCAAGTTGCAATTCAGCAGAAGTTAGAAACGGAGTTCACTTACTGGTTTTATGAATTTGTGAGTAGTATCACTCAATCAATTTCAATCATGGCTTTTATTTTTTGAATTGGTTGTGAATAGCTTATTAATTTATAGGTAAACGGTCATGGTCCACAACCGACAATATTTTCATTAAATGTCTATCGCAATGACCATTGAAGACCGTAACAACCTCTACTGGTTATTTATTAATGGGTACAAATTTTAGATTGAACGATTAGCAGCTTCAAGAGGCACGCAGAATTGGGGCGTGTGTGTTAAAGGAGAAAGTGTTGAAGCAAATATGCAGGATTATTATGGAAAGTTAGTAGAGGTGGTTGAAGTTGAATATCCCGGTTGACCTATGAAATGAACCGTATTGTTTCGTTGCGATTGGTTCAATCCGACAGTTCTGTGGGCAAAAGGGTTCATAACGACTACAATTTAGTTGAAGTGAACCATCGACGAAGATTGCAAAAATATGAACCATTCATCCTTGCATCCCAAGCTTAGCAAGTATTTTACTACGGATATCCAAGTTTGCGCAACGACAAGCGAGATTGGTGGGCTGTTTCTAAAATCATCCCACGTTCAACAATCGTATTAGACGAGAGTTCATCAAGTCAATCAGCCGAGTGCCCTACATTTCAAGAGGATGAAATGGAAATGCATGCAATTGAGGACGACACAAAGGCTCCTGAAACATTACTTAGAGATCCAAATTGTGATGTCCAAGAAATAGCGGATGCAAATGTTCGGTTTCCTTCCGATGATAATGAAACTGAATCGCAGTCTGATACAACATCGGATGTTGAACAAGATTTCATGAAACAAATGAAACCGACTAAACATAGAGGTTTTTTTTTAATTCAATTTATTTTTATAAATGTTATATTTTTATATATTCAATCATTAATCATAATTACATTCATGAATCTTTAGTATTTTTAGTATGATAGGCCGAGGCAGATCTATCGACGACGTACGGAGTGAGCAGGGACGTAGCCCTGCCGCATCAGATCACATGAGCTTTGGAGATGGAGAGTTTCGATCTCCACACATACAACCTCCGATCTCTCAGCAGTCGGTGGTGATCTTGCATTGGTATTATCATCCAGCCGATCGGCACAGACCTCCGAGAGTTCTTACCATCGGCCGCACCGTACTTCGACTGGATGCTCATGGGCTGTAAGTATATATTAATTAAAAATATATTTATGTTTTTAAGTCAATTACTTATAAACATGCATTTTTTAAATAGATTTATTGAGCAGCATCATGTATCGAGCCACATCAGCTCCATATTTTAGAGGCGTGCGGATCCCAGTGGCTACGATTGGCGCCATGTATCTGCAGCCACGAGGGAGTTTTATTTTTTAGAGTTTCAGGTAAACTTATTAAATATAATTTATCACTGATATAAAATTTCTTAATCTTAATAAATTCTGAAACTAACTATTTATTTTAATGCAGAAAAAGTTTACGTTGGACCCTGCCAGCCATGATGCCATTAGGGCAGCATGGAAGCTCTTACGGGACGCCGATACTCCGACATGCTTCATCGTTGGAGGTCATTGGGTCACCGTCCTACGCATGTGCCAGAGGGTATTTGGTATGAGTGGCAGCAGGTCTGACAGTTTGATGGCTGGCGCAGGAGGTCCGCATCAGCCAGCATGAACCGCCGATCCAAGAGGGGCGGTCCTGGCACGGGTCTCTCCCGCCATACTTGGACTCCATTTCGATTCAAAGCACAGATGCCGTATGATAAGAAAACATAAATAATTTAATTACTAATTTAGTTATTTACAAATACTTATATTAATATCAATTTTTCTGTTGTTATAGTCTGAGCAGGAGGGCGAAGATCCTGGTGAGTTTCGTCTATTCAGGGCGACACACACCAGAAGGGACGGTTCCTGGGTCGATACACGATCACGGGAGGTTGCGGTAAGAAATTAGCTTTATGTTGTATCTGTTTAATTTCTAAAATTTTATTTAGAGAAATTTATTGATTCATTTATTGTTGATTTTATAATTCAAAGACACGAGTCGAGGAGCTTCACTCCCAGGCATCGCAGGTCGACTCCACTGATGGGGGGACGCCCGTCGAACTCTTAGCAGAGGAGAGTCGACGTGTATTTTTGGAGGCTGTTGGTGCCCAGCCGCGAGACCGCAGGGTCCATGGTCTGGGTACTAGAGCTTATGCATATTTTCCCCATCAGGCCTCAGCTCGCGATATTCTGGCGATATTCCTGCCGAGCATTTAGACGACATTCGGAGATCTATCACGGAGGAGGTTTATCAGGAGGTTCGATAGGACATTCGGCAGGAGGTTCGGCAGGAGTTCGAGCAGCGTACAGGAGGCCTTCAGCAGGAGCTTGCAGACGTGCGAGAGCAGATGCGTCAGTTGCAGGATATGGTTAGCTGCATGTCGCAGGGTTTCCAGCCTCCACGTGATCGTACGGATTCTTGATGTATTTTTTTCTTTACTTTTTATATTTTGTACATGAAAACTTCAAAATTTAATATATTAATTATTTTTGAAATTGAATGATGAATGTTTGGATCAATATGAGTGATGAATGTTTTGATCAATATTTAAATATAATGAAATTGTATTAACCGTTTTAATTTTTAATATTTTATTTTTTTTAAAAAAATTAATTAGCGACGCATTAGCGATTGCATCGCTAATATTTCCAAAATATTATTATTAAATATTGACGCAATGACCTAGCGTCGTAATATTTTAAAAAAATTTAATTAGCGGCGCATTAGCGGCTTAAATTGCATCGCTAATATATCTAAAATATTATTATTAAATATTATGATGTAACTAAATGCATCGTAATATTGCGACGCAATTGAATGCGTTGTAATATTTAATAATAATATTTTAAATATTAGCGATGCAATTTCAGTCGCTAATGCGTCGCTAATTAAATTTTTTAAAAAATAAATTAATTAATTAGTGACTCAATTGCGATGAGGTTTTCTGTTGCTATTGCGACGCATTTAGGATGCGTCGCAATATTGCAATGCATTTAGTGGCGTCGCAATATATTGCGACGCATTTGGTGCGTCGCAGAGAGTCGCTGTTAAGCGACACAATTGCGACAAATTGAGATTGCGACGATCATCTTAGCGACGCGTCATTGCGTCGCTAATGCGTCAATAGCATGTTTAGCGACGCATTAGCGACGCATTTGGGCATCGCTATATTTAATTCTCTTGTAGTGCCCGATATATCAAAATACAATAACTGAGAAAGGATATGAGGGCAAGGATCTCCTGTCTCCATCTTCAATTACCAGAGTGAGAGGCCACCCTGGCAGCAATCCAGTCAATTACTGCATTGGCTTCACGATAGACATGGCGAATCTGGATGTTAGGAGCTTTCAAAATCATAGAGCGGATGTCGCTCAATAAAGGGATAGTAGGCAAGTGGGAGCTAGGCTCTTGCCGGATCCAGCGAATCACAGTAATAGAATCACCTTCAATGATAAGACTACGGGCGCCCAGGATCCAAACGCATAGGATATATCCGCCCATGCCGTAGACAGTTCAACCAGAGGCACCGAGGAATCAAGTGAACCAAATCCCCCTGCCGCCAACATCATACCATCCGCGTCACGAATAACATAGTCGATCCAGCACTTCTTCCATGGACACTCCCATCAAAGTTTATTTTGTCAAAACCTAGAGGAGGGGGCTCCCAAAAAATAAAAACCGTACGCCGATTTGCTGCCGCAGTAGGGGAGCCCCAATGGCCAAGGTTCGCAAAATCCAGAAAACAGTGATGGAAAGTATACTCAATATAAAGGGAGACAGCTGCCCTGAGAATTCTGCCAGAAGGAAGAATCATGTCCGAGAACAGAATCCAATTTGGAATAACCAGATCTGATATGCAATGTAAGCCCACAATGGATTATTTTAGAAGCCTTTGGAGGACCCAACTCAACTTGAGGATAAAGTGTAAAACTAAAGAATGAACTTTTTAGAATGAAAAAGAAAAGTTTAAAGTGCTTATAACTCAAGTTCATCTTCTAGTAATTAGCTTTCATTCGAGTTTTTAAGGCTAAATGGTTTTAACCTACTAACAGATTAATTGAACTAGTAGATGCAGCTAGGTCTGAGACATTATATATTGTTGTAGATGAACTTTGAGTTAATTAAATCAGCACATGTGCTTATGATGTTATATATTGCCTTCATATTTTGTGATCTTTCCTCTTGGAACAAAGTTACTTCTTTTTTCTTTCACGTACAATAGTAGGCCATATCTTTTTGAAGTGCAAAATCAAAGTTCAAGCTCTCACAACCTTTAAGGCATTAAATAAGAAACATAGAATGTAAGCTTCAACTTAGAGATTTCTGCAGACCTTGCATTTATTCCATTAAACTCATTATTATTTTTTTATTTGCCAAGTAATGTAAAAAGGACAACAATGAGACACACACACATACATGTTAAAGCTTCATAAGACGTAATTTATTTTCTGGTAGAGTATACTTTTCTCACACCACATATATGTATGGTCTTGAGCCAATGTCAATTATGATGCACTGATATCCATCGCCAAGCTATTATATTTATAATATATTACCTCTTAATAAAAATATTTGCACTAGCTATATGCTTGTTTAAAGGAGAGAAACAAGAGAAGTGTGCATTAGCAAATTTGAGGGTGCATCTGATCGAAGTTAGTGTCCCACTATCGCGATGTTTCAGGCTATTCTTTGGGTATGCATCATCACAAGTGCATGTGTCGCGCACTCGCTGCAGAACAAAGCGAGAAGCAGCCCAACATTGGCAAGATTGATTGATTAACAATGCGATTGAGATAGAGATAGGAAATCTAGTGTATTTCAATATTTAAAAGCCTTTTGACTCGATAAGTCCTTTTATCTGATACATCGTTCTCAACCGATAGGGATAAGTCTTTTTATTTTTCTTTTTGATCAATATTTTGACTTATACCTTTCTACGTACGTGATAAGTCTTTTATTTTTCTTTGACCAACCGTTGGATGCTGATTGACCTTTGGACTGAATCATTATTCCCACTGGAATGATTCGTCGCTCTCGATCGGTGCTTGCTTTCTTATAAATATTCGAAGTAATATCGGTGTTTAACTCATTCAAATTTTATGCTTTCCATTCCATCCTTATCTAGAGATTCATTCCTTCATCCTTATCCAGTCAGAGATTCATTCCTTTGCTTCCGTTCTTATCAAAGAGAAGGAAATCATCTCGGTTGTTCATTCTCTTCTGACATTGGTGTGTGCATGCCTATTAGAAGAGACTGCTGTTGTATCCTGGAGAGTAGTCGTGCTCTGATCTTCTGCACCGAGATATTATCTTCAAGAGGTGCGAATCTACTCTTAAGGACAGTGCTGTGCACGCCACAACATCTTCTCAAATACATTTAAATAGATAAATATTCTAGGTACAATCTTTCCTTAAACTTATCCAACAATCTTAAGAGTAGATTATGGACTCTATTATGGTTGCTGCTACTAAGTCCTTTTCCAATACATTCAAATTGAGCAATTTACCGGTTCCCATTATAAATGTTGGTAAGAGAAAATATTTTCAATATTAGATGTTTATAATATAGCATATGTTTTGACTGATCCTAAACCTGAGAAAGAGAAGGATCTTCTAAATTGAGAAAAGGCTAACAGAATATGTAGGCATACTATTCTTAGTACTCTATCCAATGAACTATTTGATATTTATTATCCTATTAAATTAGCCTCTGAGATTTAGAAAAGCCTTAAAAAAATATATTCTTGAAGATGCTGGTTCTCAAAAATTTGCAATAGGAAACCTTTTTAACTTTACGATGTCAGAAGATAAAGATGTATCATCTCATATCCATGCTTTTCATGTTTTCATAGATGACCTTAAAAATAAAAATATTATTCTTTCTGATGCTTTTATTGTTGGATCCCTAATTGAAAAATTATCTGAATCTTGAAAAGATTATAAGAATAATCTAAAGCATAAAAGAAAGTCTATGTCCCTTGAAGATGTCATTGTGCATATTACGATTGAAAAGCAAAACAAAGCCCGAGAAAAGATAGAAAAGGCTAAAGAAATGACTGATAAAGCTAATCTAATAGAGGATGGAACTAGTAAGGATAAACATAAGTCGTATAAGCACAAACATAGAAATCATTACAAGAAATATGATAAGAAACCTCATATTCAAAGAAGTCAAAATTTTAAGAAGAAAAAGGAATCTTGCTATGTTTATGAAAAATCAGGACACCATGCTGCCCAATACAGGTTCAGAAAAAATAATGATGCTCTAGCCAAACCAAAGGCTAACTTGATAGTTGGAGAACATGTGATTGCTGCAGTTGTTAGCGAGGCCAATATTATTGCATATACAAAGGATTGGGTGATGGATTATGGAGCCACTTGTCATATATGTGGTGATAGAAATGCATTTGCCTCCTATATCTCACTTCCAAGGGAGAGGAGCAAGTCTTCATGGGCAACTTAAAGTCTTTTTCAGTGATTGGCAAAGAAAAAGTCAATCTAAAACTGACTTCTGAAAAAGTCCTTTCACTTGGAGATGTGCTACATGTGCCGAACATCCATGTGAACCTGATTTCTGTGGCCTTGCTTGAAAAAAATGGTATGAAAGTGTCATTTGAGTCTGACAAAATTGTTATGACCAAATCTAAAAATTTTACTGGGAAAGAATATTATAACCATGGTCTATTTGTATTAAATATACTCAAAGTTATGAATGAAAATGCATCATCTTCTTTTGCTTACTTGCTTGACTCTGTTAATCTTTGGTATGGTAGATTAGGACATTAATTACTCTTATATTAAAAGAATGAAACAATTAGGTTTGCTAAATACATTGTCTACTTCTTATGATCATGAAAAATATCAAATATGTATAGAATCTAAATTAATCAAAAGGAGTTGCAAATCTATTCATACAAGAGAAACTGAATTGTTAGAATTAATTCATTTTGACTTAGGAGATTTAAAAGGTAATATGACTAGAAGTGGAAAGAAATACTATATTACTTTTATCGATGATTTTTTTTGTTATGCAATGGTTTATATATTAAAATCAAAAGATGAAGCCTTCAAAATGTTTTTAAAATATAAGACAGAAGTTGAAAATCAATTAACAAGAAAAATAAAAAGGCTTAGATCTGATAGAGGAGAAGAATATGATTCTACTCCTTTTAATGATTTTTGTGTACAACACGGTATAATTCATAAATTTACTCCTTATTTACCTGAATCTAATGGAGTGGCTAAAAAAAAGAATAGAATACTTAAAGAAATGATGAATACATTGCTCCTTAGTTCTGGTGTACCCATGAACTTGTGAGGGGAAGCCCTTCTTTCTGCTTTTTTATTCAAAATAGAATTCCTTATAAAAAAATCAATAAAACACTCTATGAGTTATGGAATGATCATTTGCCAAGTTTTAAATATTTTAAAGTGTGATTGTTTAGCTAAGGTCTTACTTCCTGAACCTAAAATGAGAAAGTTAGGATCTAAAACCTTTGATTGTATGTTTATAGATTATGTTCAAAATAATCCTACAAATAAATACAGTGCAGCCTATAGGTGTTGGGGTACGCGGAATACCCCCAAGATCATGGCTATAGCATATATGAGTAATACAAAAAAAACTTTTACCGTTCTAATCTAAGAGTAGAAGATCATACCTTCAGATTTGAACTTTAGATCACTTTGATTCGATTGCTCGACCTCAACCTTTAGCCTTCCGCAGTATTCCCGAAAATACTTCTTTCTCTACAAGATGGTGGGATCTCTCGGCCGACCTAGGGTTTCTTGTTTTTCTTTTTTCTCAAAAATGTTAACCCTAGCAACCAACTGAGAGGGTATTTATAGGGCTACAACAGGGACCAATAGGCAAATATGAAAAGGACTTCCTACGTAATTAAATCTCCCAAACCTACCCGGGTTAGGATTCATTACGTAAATTACAATTCATTCTACTAAAGAATTATAATTGTACTCCTAATCATATTCGAATTTATATTTTCGAGCCTTTAATATTAAATACTTATTATCTACCCATTAAGATTACAGATATCCACCAAATAAATTTAATTATTGAAAATATAATTTAATTGACTTTTATTATCCTTGAGACCTATCCACTTAACTTATTTGATGTATCAGATTCAAAATCCACTTGCAAGATTTGATACAATCAAAACTATAAGCTTCCTCAAGGGGATATCATCAATCCAATTTATCAGGACGTGGTTTCCTTCAACTATTAATATTCACCATATACATAATGTTATTGCCCAACCCACTGAGTTTATTGACTCATATAGAATCTCACTCTATGTGTAATCAAAGCAATAATCACTACATACACGTGTCTAGAAATAGAATTCAGATTAAGAGCATAAGTAATCATAATATTCATGAGGTTTAATTATTTTATAAAGTAGTATAAAATAATTAACTCAACTGGGTCCTATTCAATACACACAAAGTGTACTAGCACAAATAGTTAGAATAAACCATTCCCGTAGTCAAGACAGACCTACTAAAAATTTGCGCTACAGTTCTATTGATGGTGTGTCCAATTCCATCTAAAACTGTAAACAATAAACTTGTATTCCAAAAGAACTGATGATCTAGTCTTCTGTGTGTAAGCCGTACTCTACACACTAGATCAAATACTCTTTGTAAATACTAGATATGCACATATATAGTAAATGGCATACATTGCTCAAAAAGAATTCTCATTAAAATATAAAGACATAACATAAAGCATATCTTTTAGTCTATATCTCTATCAATAGGTTCTTAGTGATTAAAAATAAAAATAATATCATGGAACCTAATACTATAGTTGAGACCAAAGATGCAGAATTTGTTGAACATATCTTTCCTACAAGAACCTCTTTAGAAAGATCTTCTAAACCATAAGTGGTTGAACCTAATTTAAAGCCTGATGAAATTCAAGAGCTAAAAAAATCCAAGAAAATCAGAAAGGAAACCAATCTAGGAGATGATTTTTATACTTATCTTGTTGATAATTATCCTCAAACCTATTCTGAAGCAATTTCATCTCCTGATACTATATTTTGGAGAGAGGCTATAAATAATGAGATAAAATCCATCTTAAGCAATTATACATGGGAATTAGTAAGTTTACCCTCTGGAGCTAAAACTATTGGGTATAAATGGATCTTTAAGAAAAAGCTAAAGCCTGATGGTTCTATTGAAAAATTTAAAGCAAGGTTGGTTGCAAAAGGTTTTTTTCAAAAGAAAGATATTGATTACTTTGATACTTTTGCACCTTTGACAAGAATAACTTCTATTAGAGTCTTGATTGCTCTTGCATCTATTCATAAATTGATAATTCATCAAATGGATGTTAAAACTGCATTTCTTAATGAAGACTAGAAGAAGAAATATATATGGATCAACCTGAGGGTTGTGTTCTTCTGGTAACGAGCATAAAGTTTGTAAATTAATTAAATCTTTGTATGGCTTAAAACAAGCACAAAACAATAGCACGATAAGTTTGATAAAGTGCTAGTTTCAAATGGATATCAAATTATTAATGCTGATAAATGTATTTATTCTAAAGTTGTTAATCATGAATGTGTTATAATTTGTTTGTATGTGGACGATATGCTCATATTGGCACTAATTTTGATATTGTTACTAGCATCAAAATGTTCTTGACTTTGAATTTTGATATGAAAGATATGGGAGAAGCATATATGATTTTAAGAATTAGACTTGTAAAGAAGTTAATAGTATCATACTTTCACAAGAATATTATGTTGAGAAAATCTTGAAAAAAATTTTTACATTTTGATTGTAAGCCTATGAGCACTCCTTATAATGCTAATTCACAGCTTAAGAAAAATAAAAGCAATGGTGTCTTACAATCCAAATATACTCAAATTATTGGTAGTCTTATGTATTTGATGAACTGCACTCGATCTGATATTGCTTATGCTATAGGAAGACTAAGCATATATACCCAATGTCCTAACAAGGATCATTGGATTGCATTACAAAGAGTGCCTAGATATTTGAAAGGAACCATAAACTATGGTTTGATGTATTGTGGGACTCCTACAGTATTAGAAGGGTATTATGATGCTAACTGGATTTCAGACTCTGATGAGATGAAATCCACTAGCGGATATGTGTTTACCCTTGGAGGAGGAGCAGTGTCAGAAATCATCTAAGCAAACATGTATAACTCGGTCTACAATAAAATCCGAGTTTATTGCCTTGGAGAAGGCTGGTACTGAGGCCGAATGGCTCAGAATCTTTTGATAGATCTTTTCATTTGGATGAGACCAGCTCCATCTATGTCTATACATTGTAATAGTCAGGCTGTCATAGCTAAAGCTAAAAACAAAATTTACAATGGAAAGAGTAGACATATGTCTAAGACATAATATTGTGAGGCAGCTTATTAATGATGAAGTAATATTTTTAGATTATATAAGGTCAGAGTTAAATTTGGCCGATCCTCTGACTAAGCCTCTAAGAAAAAGCTTGTGAGCAATACATCGAGGGAAATGAGATTATACCCAGATCAAAAGTTGAAGTGATGGTGACCCAACCTTCATGAACGAAGATCCCAGGAAGAAGGTTCATATGGGAAAATAATTTACTGGATAACTTGGAGTATACTATCATAATTATTTATATTATGAAATCCCTTTTTATGGTATGAGATAATATTCTGCAGTGTTTAGGTTAAACTAATATGTGAAGTTCTTAATGGATGTCATAGCCTAATTTGGGTGGTATACAAAATTGTAGTGTATACTTGATGACAATCCACCTATAAGAGACTTGGATGGAATTTTAGAGCACTCATGAATATTCAAGGTAGACGTATGGCCGAAACATGTCAACCCACTTGAACAACCGAATATGAGAGATGGAATGTGAGTTATAAGTCAATGATCCAATAAAAGAAGGATTGGTTTATAGAAACTTAGTTTCACTAACCTTTTATGAATACACTTTTTTCTTTATGCCTGGTTCATAGTCACATAGACACCATGGCTTATGCATTACATTCTTAAAGTTTCTTCAAAGTTTGTATTGTCTTCTTTTGTATATTAAAATAGTGGGGGATTATTGAAAATCTAGTGTATTTCAATATTTAAAAGCCTTTATCTGGTTCTCAACTGATAGGGATAAGTCTTTTTTTTTTTTTTGACTAGTCTTTTGACTTATACGTCTCTATGTACGTGATAAATCTTTTATTTTTCTTTGATCAATCATTGGACGCTGATCGACCTTTGGACTGAATCGTCATTCCTGTTAGATTGATTCGTGCTCTCGATCGATGCTTGCTTCCTTATAAATATTCGAAGTAATGCCGGTGTTTAACTCATTCAAATTTTATGCTTTTCATTCTATCCTTATCCAGAGATTCATTCCTTTGCTTCCGTTCTTATCCAAAGAAAAGGAAATCATTTCGATTGTTCATCCTCTTCTAACATTGATGTGTTGATGCCTGTTAGAAGACTCTGTTGTTGTATCCGGAGGGTAGTCATGCTCTAATATTCTACACTAAGATATTATCTTTGAAAAGCATGAATCTACTTAAGGACAGTGTCATATACGCTATAACATCTTCTTAAATACATTCAAATAGATAAATCATTCCGAATACTATCTTTCTTAAACTTATCCAATAAAAGATTCTTTCATTTAAACAAGAGGCTCCATCTCATGGTGCTTAGCTAAAGTAACATGATTTTTATTGAATATTCTTACCATTTGAACCTTGATTGTTAAAGATCCGACCAGGCGCATCCTAGAGGCCTATAATATGGGCGAGTGACTCCACTGTTTAAATAAACGCAATGGAGAAGCCTGTCAACAGAAATTATATTATTGTCCCAGTGGAACCATTCTGGGAGCAAATCCCTCAATCGAGCGCCGATTTGGGATTGTTATTTGCCGTTCCATCCATTCCCTAAAACCCGCTGGAATCTCACTGGGATTGCTCATGATCCCATTATTTTCACAACCTGAGACGGTAACCATGTTTGGGCAAATCATCCCACCATACCAGAAAAGAAAAAAAAAAAAAATCTAATAACGATATATTGAAAGAAAGCTACCTGTCCTGTCCATTGTCATCCTGACATACCAACTCCCCGACGTAGCGTTGAAGAAGATAAGACTGGGGGGCATCTTTGACCCTCCGGGAAAAGGAGACGCTCCCTGCAGTCCTCGCGTCTTGCTTTCCATCGGCCGTGCGGACTGGGAGGTCTTTTTCTCGATCGGACTGGGAGGCCGCGACGACTGGGAGGTCGTCAACCAAGCGCGGCCGCATTCGTAGGAATAGAGGGCATAGAGCTAGCAACGGTGGTCCCCGCACCTCGCCGCTCCGATGGACAGGGAGAGAACCAAAAATAAATAAAAAAAAGGGCACTAACTGAGCGACGCGTGTCGTAAATCTACCCGTCCGTCGGTTAATTCCTCATTGGATCGCCGTCGATTCTGTGGGGCCCGTATTCCACAACGGCTCGGATCTCAGATATTTTCTCGTGCTGCATTGCATAAAACATCAAACAGCAAGCAAATATGTCGACGATGACACGTGTCCTGTCGATCGTTGTCGTCTAGACCTGAATTGCCTCGGCAGCTTTTCGAACTCGAGCGGTGGGAAAACCAAAACCTCGGCAAATGGTAGCCTCCCCCTAATATCATATGCACCGAGCCGTTTATGATCCACCATTTACCGCTATATTTCGAGTGCAAAATTGTGATTCTGCTGATGGAATCCGTGGAAAGTACCCGCTGGCCACGTCTCCGCGAATCCGGGAAAAAAATTATAAAAATGGATCGATGTTGAGTTATTAGGGTAGCTGCATTGAGGGGAGCATAGCGGCCGTCAAAAGATCTCTCCGTCTCTCCTTCCCTCATCCGCTCCTCTCTCTCGGGTAAAGAACGGCAAAGAAAATGCGATGCAAGTTCTCTCTGGACGTTACCTCCTCTTCAGTTTCCTTCTTTTTCCTTCAATAACTCCTCTTCTTCCGTTCCAACTTTCCTTTTTATCTTTATTTCTCGGCTTTCATCTAACTCTCTCTCATTTTCTTTGTCATCCACAGTTCTTGATTTCAATTTTACCGTCTTTCTCGCTGTTATTGACCTCAAGAAGAGCGATTATAATTGATTCCCCTTAAAGAGAAAGAAAGCTAACGAAGAGAAAAAAGAAATGGCCGGAGTCGATGCATCCAAGTACTCGCACAGCCCCGCCCACAAGGCCGTCCTGGCCCGGGACTACGAGGCCCTCAATACCATCATCTCCTCCCTCCCCCGCCTCACGAAGCCCTCCGAGATTCGCACCGAGGCCGACTCCTTCGCCGAGGAGGCAAAGGCCGACGCCATCTCCGCCGCGCTCGACCGCCGCGACGTACCCAACCGCGAGACCCCTCTCCACCTCGCCGTCCGCCTCGGCGATGCCACCTCCGCCGAGCTCCTCATGGCCGCGGGCGCCGACTGGAGCCTCCACAACGAGCAGGGCTGGAGCGCCCTACACGAGGCCATTTGCACCCGCGAGGAACACCTCGCTCGCATCATCGTCCGCCACTACCAGCCCCAGGCCTGGGCCAAGTGGTGCCGCCGCCTCCCCCGCGTTATCGCCGCCATGCAGCGGATGCGGGACTTCTACATGGAGATCACCTTCCATTTCGAGAGCTCCGTCATCCCCTTCATCTCAAGAATCGCCCCCTCCGACACCTACAAGATCTGGAAAAGGGGCTCCAATCTGCGCGCCGACATGACGCTCGCCGGATTCGACGGTTTCAAGATTCAGCGGGCTGACCAGAGCATTCTGTTCCTCGGGGAGGGCTCGGAGGACGGCAACGTTCCGTCCGGATCGCTGTGCGTCGTTTCGCACAAGGACAAGGAGGTGGTGGATGCTCTCGATGGCGCCGGGGCGCCAGCGAGCGACGCCGAGGTCCAGCAGGAACTCTCGGCCATGTCCAAGACGAATATCTTCCGGCCGGGGATCGACGTGACGCGGGCGGTGCTGCTGCCGCAGCTGACGTGGAGGCGGCAGGAACGGTCGGAGATGGTCGGCTTGTGGAAGGCGAAGGTGTATGACATGCATCATGTGGTCGTGAGCGTCAAGTCCCGGCGCGTCCCCGGCGCGGCGCCCGATGACAAGGATGCCGTCGTCCCTTCTTGCAATGACAATGAGACGGAGAACGATGCGTACGCGGATATCTTAACTGCGGAAGAGCGGAAGCAACTGGAAATCGCTTTGAAAATGGAGTCGCCGGATATGATCGACGGTGGTCTATCCGACGACATTGTCGGACACCGGCATAGTTGCTACGAGCCGAGAGAAATTCCTGTCGACGATGGAAGTGGTTGGGGCAATGGCAGTGGGAAACAAGATAAGAAACGTTACCCTGGCAAATTGGGAAACAAAGGGGATCGTAATAATCACAAGCAGGATCTGCAGCAGAAGATGGCACCGCCAAGGAGCTCACTTTGTGTAGATAAGAAGGTGAGCGACCTCCTTGGCGATTCTCCATCTAGGACTCATATTAGGAAGGGAAGGCATTCGATTGAGATTGCCTGCTGTAGGGAGGACCTAAAAGAGGCAGTGGACAGGGATTTGAAGAAATCTACTGTGGGTCCAGAGAATGGGGTTCGACGCAAACAAGGTAACCGGGAGAGCGAGTTCAAGAGAGGTTTGAGGCCTGTTCTCTGGCTGTCTCCTAACTTTCCACTTAGGACAGAGGAGTTTCTGCCACTGCTCGACATACTCGCAAATAAGGTGAAGGCGATTCGCCGCTTGCGAGAACTACTAACTACAAAACTTCCTTCTGGGACTTTTCCGGTCAAGGTATATCATAACGGTATATGTTGAATGGGTCTTCTACTCTTCTTAAACTTTACTAATTTGTTCAGTAAATAATCTTTTCAAATATTGCTCATGTTGATAATTTTTGTTGCATCTCAAATCATTAGAAGTTGTTTCATCTTGTTAGCCATAATAGGTCATGTCTTTTATGAACTTATATATATTGGTATCTACCATATTTGTTGTTTGTCAAGCAATCTGCCTTTTTTTTTTTTGTGTGGTGATATCTTAGGTCTCTAGATAGATCTCTAAATCTGCTCTCAGTATGTTTTAATTGGAGATGGCTGTTTGAAATAGTCAAACTTTATCTTGATTTTTAGACAATAACACTTGTCTTCAAAGAAAATAATTTGTGATTTGCAACCAAGTACTTGATCACACTGAATTTATATGGTGTACATCTTTTATGATGGTGCATTTGTATACAGGTGATAGAGCTACATTTACATATTTGCAAGGTACCCTGAGTCAAAAAATGAAAGATTTTTAGCCTTGGATGGTTGATAAATGCTGAGCTTTTCTCATCTAAGTTTTGTTTTTATAGTGGATTCCACAAGCATATCAATTTGACATGGAATTTTGATATAGTTTTCTTGTGTTCTAGCAAACTTTTTTATATTCCTCTCACTGTCTATCGCCCTTTTGTCTGCATGCAAGAACTCGCTTCTGTAGCACCTACCTTTTGTGTGCATAGATTTCTATTGTCTTGTTGGTTTAGTTCTAAATACCATTGCTGATGATCATGAAGACATTAATACTTGTGCTGTGAAAGAATATTGTAAATGGGTCAAAATACGCCTAAATACCCTAATGGGCCTTGAAAGCCCATCACCGCCCTTTAGTGTGTGAATAAGAAATTGAGGGAATATTTAGTCCCATATCGGAAAGAACAAGAAAGGAAGGTTCACTTATATGAAAATCACTTCCTTGAAGCTTAAGTTCCTTAGGCTCACCATAAGTGGAGAGCTACGCATCACCCTCGCGCACGCGCGTGTGCGAAGGGCACAATGGATGCTTTGTAGTTTGTAGGCGCACTTCGCACGTGCGTATCGTCGCGAGGAGCTTGAGGGGCTTTAAATTTTTTCTAAATCATGATGATCCGACAGTGGAGACTGATCGGATCAAGATAAGGGGCTGAGATCAATGATCGTTGATCGATTGGATGAAGGGTCGAGATGTGGTGATCAAATCATGATCGCGATCGCGATCCAACGGCTGACACCCGTCGGTTGACCAGTCAACAGAACGGTTGGTGATAAGGCATCCGTCCGATCGTCGGTTGGTGATAAGGCACCCGTTCGATCGTCGGTTAGAGATAAGTCAACAGTCCGATCATGAAAAGACATATCAAAGACATGCAACCGCCTATCTGATAACGTGATCATCAGATCACAATGATGAAAAGGCTTATCAGGATAAGGATAGGCTTATCTGATCGGCTGATCTTCAGATCACAGCCATAAAAAGGCTTATCCGATCGCCTGATCTGAAGATCATAATGTCTAAAGGGCATATCAAGGGTGATAAGCCCTTAACCCTTATCCTTTAATTTTAGAATTTAAATTAAATTAAATTCGTAGGGTTGCTTCCAAAGGGTACCTAAAACCTATAAATAGGACCCTAGACCCAAGCATTTCATTCGTCCCAAGCCATTCCGAATTGAGTTCAATCTGAATCAATTCTAGTCTTCTCCTCTCTTAGGCATTTGCATACTTTCCTAAGGGTAGTATAACAATAGTGCATTGAAAAGAGAGTAGCATTCTTGGTTCGATATTTTTGGTGAATTGTATTGCTCCTTTTATCAAAAGGAGACTGTTGTATCTTGGGAGACAATCGTCATACTGACTGTAAGCACCATTGCGGGACAAAATTGTCTTAAGGACATAGAGTAAAACTCTAGCCTCAGTCTGATTCATTAGGTAGCCACCATCTGCCAACATACACCCACCAACAATCTTAAGACAATTTTTTGTGCTACCGAAGTGCTGCTGCAGATGGCTACTATGACGACATCAGTTCAAGCCGAGAGATCGAAGAAATTTTCTGGCATGGACTTCAAGAGGTGGCAACAGAAGATGCTGTTCTACCTCACAACTCTAAATCTGGTCAGAGTGCTGAATGAAGATCCGTCTGTCCTGAAGGAAGGGGAGACTGACAAGCAAGTCATTGCTGCGGTGGAGGCATAGAAGCACTCAGACTTCCTTTGCAAGAATTATATCCTGAATGGTCTGGACAATACCCTGTACAATGTGTACAGCAGTATTGCTACTGCCAAGGAGTTATGGGCATCCCTGGATAAAAAGTACAAGACAGAGGATGCTGGACACAAGAAGTTTGTGGTTGGAAGGTTCCTAGACTACAAAATGGTCAACCATAAAATTGTTATGGAGCAAGTCCAAGAGCTCCAGATCATCCTGCATGAGATACATGCAGAGAGAATATCTCTCAGTGAGTCATTCTAGGTAGCTGCTATCATAGAGAAGCTACCATCACTATGGAAGGACTTCAAGAACTACCTGAAGCATAAGCGGAAGGAGATGGGACTTGAAGACCTAATTATCTGCCTGAGGATCGAGGAGGACAATAAGAGCCAAGACAAGAAGACAGGAGAGAGCCAAAGGCCAACCTCATAGAAGGAAGAAAGAAACGCAAGTTTTCAGGCGAAGGCTTTAAACAGAAGAAGGGAAATCCTAAGAAATATAAATTCAAGGGAAAGTGCTTTGTTTGTGGAAAGCAAGGACACAAATCCAAGGACTGCCGTTTTAAGGATAAAGAAAGGAAAGAGGTCAACATTACTAAACCCTATCCAAAGAGGTATCCGAGATGATGTTGTCAGCTGTTGTATTTGAAGCAAATATGGTTAACAAAGCAATGAATGGTACATCAACACTGGAGCTACAAGACATGTCTGCTCTGATAAGAGTATGTTCTCATCATATACTCCTATCAATGGTAGAAATTTGGTCATGGGTAACTCCGCTACATCCAAGATAGAAGGACTTGACCGCATCGTTATGAAGATGACATCTGGCAAGGAGCTTCTACTAAATATATGCTACATGTCCCGACATCCGGAAGAATCTTATATCAGGCTCCCTCCTAAGCAAACATGGCTTTAGGATGGTCTTTGAGTCTGATAAATTTGTACTCACTAAGGGGGATATTTATTGGTAGGGGTTACTTGAATAATGGATTATTCAAGGTGAATGTAATGATTGTACACATAAACCTTGAAATAAATAAAGCTTCTTCTTCTGCTTATATGGTTGACTCTTCTTGTCTATGGCATGATAGATTAGGACATGTGAATTTTAATTCATTACGAAAATTAATGAAATTAGAATTATTATCTAATCGTGAAATCGATCCACATTACAAGTGTGAAGTGTGTGTTGAAGCTAAGTTAGCAAAAACACCATTTCCATCAGTTGAAAGAAATACTAAACCTCTTGACTTAATTCACAGTGATCTATGTAACTTAAAGTCAGTTCAAACTATAGGAGGTAAAAAGTATTTTATAACATTTATTGATGATTCAACTAGATACTGCTATGTGTATCTACTAAAGTCTAAGGATGAGGCCTTAGAAATGTTTAAATGTTATAAGAATGAAATTAAAAATCAACTTGGGAAAAAGATTAAGGCCATAAGGAGTGATAGATGTGGTGAATACGATGCACCTTTTGCCGAATTCTGTCAAGAGTATGACATTATTTATCAAACTGCTGCTCCTTATTCTTTCCAATCTAATGGAATTGCGGAATGTAAAAACCATACATTAAAAGAAATGATGAATGCTATGTTAATAAATTCTGGTACACCACAGAATTTATGGGGAGAAGCAATTCTCTTAGCAAATCATATTCTTAATAAGATACCTCTTAAGAAGAAGGAAATTACTCCATATGAGTTATGGAAAGGAAAGAAGCCTTCTTACAATTACTTAAGAGTGTGGGGGTGTCTAGCTAAAGTAGCTATTCCGGACCCAAAAAGGTCAAAATAGGACCTAAAACTGTTGATTGTATATTTATTGGTTATGCACATAATAGTAGTGCTTATCGCTTTCTTGTGTATAAATCAGATATAACTGATATACAGAAAAATACAATCATGGAATCAAAAATGCAATATTCTTTGAAGATATATTTTCAAGTAAAAGAAAATTAGAAATAAGTTCAAATAAAAGAACTTATGATGATAATACTGCTAGTAGTAGTCATCAGGAAGAATACCTGAAGATGAACCCAGACGCAGTAAGAGACCAAGAGTTGCAAAGTCTTTTGGTCATGATTATGTAACTTATATGTTACAAGATGAACCTTAGACATTCAAGGAGGCAATGTCTAATCCAGAAGCACCCTTTTGGAAAGAAGCTGTCAATAATGAAATTGAGTCCATCATGCATAATCATACCTGGGAGTTGGTAGACTTACCATCTGGTATGAAACCTTTAGGGTGCAAGTGGATCTTTAAGAAAAAGCTAAAGACTGATGGATCAATTGACAAGTATAAAGCCAGATTAGTGGCTAAGGGCTTCAAACAAAAAGAAGGTATAGACTTCTTTGATACCTATTCACCAGTAAGTAGAATAACATCTATAAGAATGTTAATCGCTTTTGCAGCCATTAACAATCTTGAAATTCATCAAATGGATGTTAAAACTGCTTTTCTGAATGATGAATTAGATGAAGAAATATACATGGAACAACCTGAGGGATTTATTGTTTCAGGACAAGAAAAGAAGGTGTGTAGACTTGTTAAATCCTTATATGGATTAAAACAAGCACCTAAGCAATGACATATAAAATTTGATAACGTCATGTTATCAAATGGGTTCAAAATAAATGAATGTGACAAATGTATATATGCCAAAACCCTGCCTGAAGGGTATGTGATAATCTGCTTATATGTAGATGACCTGTTAATCATTGATAGTAATACAGAAATGATTAAACAGACAAAGAAAATGTTAATCAAACATTTTGATATGAAAAATATGGGTATTACAGATGTTATACTAGGGATTCGAATCACTAGAACATCTGAAAAAATAATATTATCTCAATCTCATTATATTGAGAAAATATTAAATAAGTATAAAAAGTATGATACTAGCCCGGTAAAAACACCTGTAGATGTTAATCTACATTTGGCTAAGTATACTGGAGAACCATATCTTAATTGGAACTCACGTATAATTGGCAGTTTAATGTATGTTATGAATTGCACTCGTCCTGACATAGCATATGCTGTCAATAAGTTGAGTAGATTTACAAGTAATCCAGGTCCAAATCATTGGACAACTTTAATAAGGGTATTAAGATATCTGCGATATACCCTAAGTTATGGATTACATTATTCAAGATATCCAGCTGTACTAGAAGGATACAGTGATGCAAATTGGATATCTAACATAGAAGATACAAAATCCACAAGTGGATATGTATTCACCTTTGGAGGATGTGCTGTGTCATGGAAATCTTCTAAGCAAACATGTATAGCTCGATCCACTATGGAATCTGAGTTTATTGCCTTAGAAAAGGCAGCTGAAGAAGCAGAATGGCTTCGAAACCTTTTAGAAGATATTCCATGTTAGTCAAAGTCTGTGTCTGCAATATGCATACATTGTGATAGTCAATCGGCAATTTGCAGAGCACAGAATAAAATGTATAATGGTAAGTCTAGACATATACGTCGCAGACATAATACCATTAAGCAGTTACTTGAAATTGGTGTAATTTCTATTGACTATGTTCAGTCAAAGAAAAACCTAGCGGATCCATTAACAAAGGGGTTACCAAGAGATCAAGTAAACTGTTTATCGAGGGGAATGGGTTTAAAACCTATAACTGAAAAATCTTCATAGTGGATACCCAACCTAGCTGACTGAGATCCCAAGATCTAGGTTCAAAAGGGACAACTAAATTATGAAGAGACTTGATAGCACTAAGGATGTACAATCCTACTCATTCCTATGATAATTGATGCTACTGCTAAAGGTATTAGGATAAGCATTGCTTTTAATGATTCTTATGACATGAACATTCATGTGGGGTATAGCAGGATACTCTTAATAAGAATCACCTATGTGAGTATGAACTGGGCCAATTCTATTAGAATTTTAAGGTTTAATTCTCTGAAGCACTCATGAGACCAGGAGTTGTTCGGGGCCAAAATGAACACAACCATGAGAACCAAAAGAATGCTCAGGAAGAAGTTGCGTGATTGTTATTGTCTTAGTTTACACAAAACACTGAAAGGTTCAAGACATCATGTTCACCTTTTAGCAAGTAAACTCGATAACAACTCACTAAAGAAGGTTCAAAGCCACAAGCTACCTATCCCGATACAACTTCATTCCATTATACTCTCTTTAGTGTATATCCTTTTATGTGGAGGTTTGCCTTTGCTGATCTTTGATGATCATTGATCTAAGTCCAATTTTCATTCATGAGGGATTGTTGGGTAATGGGCCAAAATACGCCTAAATACCTTAATGGGCCAAAATACGCCTAAATACCATAATGGGCCTTGAAAGCCCATCACCGTCCTTTAGTGTGTGAATGAGAAATTGCGGGGATATTTAGTCCCATATCGGAAAGAACAAGAAAGGAAGGTTCACTTATATGGAAACCACTTCCTTGAAGCTTAAGTTCCTTAGGCTCACCATAAGTGGAGAGCTTGAGGGTGATGCTACGCATCACCCTTGCGCACGCGCACTCGTGTGTGCGAAGGGCGCAATGGGCGCTTTGTATGCGCACTTTGCACTTCGCACGTGTAAAACTTTAGCCTCAGTCTGATTCATTAGGTAGCCACCATCTGCCAACATACACCCACCAACATATTGTACTCTCTCTCTCTCTCTTACAGAGAGAGAGAGAGAGAGAGAGAGTTGTATGAAAAAGCACATATTTTATAGTAGTTTTGACAAGTTTCCTACTTGCATATGTTATGGAAGTTTTTGACAAGTTGCCTACTTGTTCTCTTCTGTTTAATCCATGTTTGGAAAGGTGATCTTCAGAAACCAACAAATTTTCAGAAGCCAAAAATAGATTGGTATGCTGGGGAAATCTTAGATGAATATTTAAGAGATGGAGGAGAAAACTTGATCTGTTGTTTGATCATCTTCTTTAGTGAAGGGCAGGTCTCAACTTCTCAAATAAATTATCTAAATAATTGTTAGAAGTAGCTATGTTTTGCCATTAAGTAGTGGTGAAGATTGATCTTTCCTTTATCCCTCCTTGTTTCAATTTTGTAGGGAGGAGTGTAACCACACATCCTGGCATCATAAACTCTCTTGTATAACAAACTTGATCTGGAAGTTTAAATTTTGGGAGGAAACCATTTCTTACCGGTGATTGGGGCTCATCATTAGTCCTCCAGCAATGAAAAATCATTTGCTTAGAATCTCTTGCATTGGAAATACTTCTACATTTATATGGATTCTTTGTATGTTGGAACATCAGAAATTCCTTAGGTAACAATATAAAGCTACTATGTGCACTTTCATACGTCTTTTCCTGAGGAAGTAAGAACAGTCATTTCCTGCAGCATTAGCATGTTAGATGCTCGCCATGCTCTTCTTGATATTTGGATGACTATCTCTTTCATTGTTTCTATTGAACTATCTTAGAAAAGGGTGCAGACAAGTGAATAAATATTCTAAACAAGTGCTAAAGAAACTCTAGTTATATGCAAATGCAGTATGCGAGTGTCACCATTTGCATGGATCATTAAATTAACAAAAACTATTTTTCTATGGGTCTTACATTACATCAAAGACATTGAAAAACTAGGAAAAAGAATCTTTGTTGATAGACCATAAAATTCACATTTAGATGTTTGGTATTTCAACCTAGAATACGGCAGCTGAGGTTTGACGCGGGACTCTTTGAACCTTCTTATGTCCTTATGATTTCTCACATCTATAGTTAAACTGATCAGTTGGTAGATTGGCATGCTTAATTCTACTAATTGGGTTGGTCCTCAAGGTTTTTGAGTGCTTCATATGTTTTCTTTTTATGCTCGATAGTTTGGGATCTGTTGGAGAGATTGGACAATGAGGTCCCATATCAATAATCCGACTCAAAAATATGATTTACTAATTTTAAAATATTTAAAATTTTAAATACTAAAAGTCATGATTTTGAGACCCCTATCCCTTGCGCTAAGCAGTAGAAGAAACAAAATACATATTGTTTCAAGTTATTTAAATTGTCTAATTTTTTGACCACTTGATATACAGTATAGGAGTTTTCGAATCACATGAATTTTGATGTTTAAGCTATCTGATGACTTACGGCACTGATGTGGAATCCCAATTATTCAATCTAGACTTGATTGGATTTGAGTAAAGATTCATTTGAGTGTAGTCATGTCAAGCTCCAATTGGTTTTAGGGGTTTGAGGTGTCCTAAGGGACAAATGGTGACTAAAAGTGCACATTGCAGAGCCATAGGGAAAGGAATCAGTGGAGTGCCAGGTATATAAAAGTATTTATATACAGGTAATCAGTGGAGTGCCACTAACTAGAAATTTATTATTAATTTGATATGTAAAGCCAGCATCAAGGAAAAAGATCGGGCAGAGAGACATAGCTTGTGGAACCACAGTTGTCTACTCTAGTGGGAAAGAAAGCATGCTCTGACTGTTGAGTTCAGAGTTCGAACTTGGAGCTAATCAAAATTTGAAGGTGCTTTTTGACAGTATGGTTTGTGGTGGTGGCTGGTGACGACAAATAAAGAGGAAATTTTTGCATGGAGAAATAACTGGCATAGCTACAATATGCATTTTTCAAGTGTTTAGCATTGTTAATAGGGCTTGGGACATAAACATCTAGAACTTGTCTTTTTTATGGTAAACCTTTCTGCTTGGTTACTGTGTACATGTTTGAGTGGCTACCTGATTTTGTGATAGGAAGCTACCTTGAAAATTTTGTGGCCGCTTGATCTTGTCTTTGACTAATTAGAGGATGTTAATGATCTGTTCTGATTCTTAAAGCATGAAAAGTTTTACTTTATTCGTGTTATGTTTTGTTACCATGCTTCCCACAAGATTTTGTATCTAGATCAGGTTGTCAAGAGTGACCTTGAAATTTTGACACAGGTATCAGTGGTCTGTGTGGCGGTAGATGAATTGGCCTTTGCTTCTTATTTGAAGTATCCATGAATTGTTGGGATGCTTGTGAACCCATGGTCAATTAACAATCCTGTGCTCTCTTCTTTATTTTTTTTTTTTTGAGAATACGGTGGTTTTCTTAATTCTCTTTTTCAATGCCTATTTTATCTTGTTTGATGTAAATCGTGAAATTCATAAATAGATTTATTGTGCATCAGGTTTTGTAACAGTATATTTCCCTTTGAGCTCTTTGTTTCTGATAAATTTATAAACCTCCCATTCATTTTTTTTTCCTGATATCCGTTTGTGTAGTCTAAGCAACTCAACTTAACTCATCTAAGCCTTTTTCCAACTACATGGGGTCGGCTACATGAATCTGGTTCCTCCACTTTGTTCTATTTAGGACCAAGTCGACATTCAAATTACAAATAGTTATATCTTTTTTAATTATTTTTGTTCATATTAGTTTAGGTCTACCTCTACTTTTATTCTTACCATAAATTGTTAAAAGATCACTCTTTCTAACTGAAGCATCTAAAGGTCTACATTGTATATGTCCAAATCATCGCAATCGATTCTCTCATTTTATCTTCAATTGGGGCTACTTCTATCATTTCTCTTATATGTTTATTTCTAATTCTATCTTTTAAAGTTTACCACATATCTATCTTAACATACGCATTTTTGTTATACTTAATTTATTCACATGTTGTTTCAATATTGCCCAACACTCTGTTCCATATAGCATATCTGGCCTAATAGCGGTTTGTGTAGTCTCTTGAGCAAATTGTAGTTATTTTCAGGTTGCCATTCCTATTGTGCCTACCATCAGAGTCCTTGTCACATTTACGAAGTTTGAAGAATTACAGCCATTGGAAGCTTTCTCCACACCTCCTTCTAGTCCTGAGCAGAACTACCCTAGCAAAAAACAGCCCTCAAATTCTTGGCTTCAGTGGATGAAGGGGTCTTCCCGTCAGAAACCATCAAAATCATCAAGACCCAGCAACTACGTGGAGAACATCCAGGATCCTTTCATCATACCCCCAGGTTATACTTGGATATCACCTGAAGCAAAGAAAATGAAGTTGCAGGACAACAAGAAGAGCAAATCTAAAAAAAAGCCAGAGCAAACGAGACAAGAGAAGAATCTCTGAGTCTCTGAGAGATGAATGGTGACTGGATAGTCTGTTGAACATGTAAACTCTATGAGAAAAATGCCATCTGTAAGTAAATTCCTGGGCCATGCTTTATCCAACATAAATTTGGGAAGATTCCCTGGGGATAGGCAATGCAAAGAATCTGGAAACAGATTTTAACTAAAGTTGGTGAGTTTGATCTGTCGTCACATTCTTTTCTGGTGATGAATGATTCCCCTGCAGTTTAAATTTTTTACTTGCCACATTAAGAACTCTTGCTTGAGTTATTTTTTTGTCTTTTGGTCATCAATTTTGAACCTGACGGTTTTCAATTTTGGATACGGGTATCTAGCCATTTAGTCAGTTTCACTTGATGTTGGTCTAGCGTACAAAGAGATAAGCCAGCCCTTCATCAGAACAGCTTTTGCTCCCCGACATATAAGAGAGAGACGTGAGAGGAGACGAAGTGCTGGAACACCGCATGTTGGATGATCGGAGCTGTGACAGACTACATGAACACTGCAATTTATTTATTTATTTATTTTTTCATGTGAAAAAGATTGTTGCAAATTCATACTGTATTTCTCTTAACTTTTTGTCTGTATCGATTTTGATTCCCTCAGTGCGGTGTTCAGATATTGGCCACGTTACTTGTCATCGTGATGTGGTCATCTGTCATAGTGCACTGCATCTCCTCCATCTTCACATTAATCCACGTCTTGTATGCGACAATCTCCTCAACTAATCATATTCTCTCGTTTTCTCAGTTTGGTCCGCGATTTTCTTGTCGAGCAAAGGTGTGCAAAGATATTTTTGTCGTTGAAATCATTCTCCTGATGCGGTTGAGTTGCTACAAGTCCCTGCGTGTGAACCACGTGATTTCGGAAATTTAATGGCCTTCATGAATATCAATATTAGGTTCTTGTCTGAGGACCTGTTCCATTCAATAGGCACGTTATGTTAAGACATGACGTGTAAAATGCATCGAAGTTATTGTATTTTTTTCTTTGAACCTAAAATGGGTAGTTCTAAAAATTTAGTCTTTGCAGGTCTGATTTGACTCCATGACGCGTAAAGTTTTTTTGTTTAAAAATGTAAAAAAAATGCAGAGTTTCACTCTCTTCTGGGGCGGCGAAGTACGCGTGTTTCGTGCTGCTCTTTCAAGAGCCAGAGGATGACTGTTGTGGGTTTTTTTATTGATCATATCATTCGGATATGAATCAAATTCTTAATATCAAAAAATAAAATTAAATATAAAATTAAAAGATAAAAAGTTTTATACGATGAGCAATGAAGAAGATCATTCAATTAATGGTGGAGTTGATTTTTTTTATAAATATAATAATAATAAATCTCATCAATCAGCATAACTGGTTTGATATCATAAATAAAAGAATTGATTGAAGATAGATTCTCAACATCTTGATTTAATCAATGATTATAATAAAATTATTGGACGCTAAGGTTGTCAGTAGTATACGTGGCTTTAAACGGTTGGTATCGTCCGAAGCCGAGTCGCCGTACCTAGGCAAAACACGTAACAATATTTGGTCCCCGACCGAAGAAGTGTTGCTCTTTCAAGAAACAGCCGGTGACTGTTGTGCCTTTCAGCGGTTGCTACCGTCCGACGCTGAGTCACCTAACCTTCGCCAGCCACGTAGCAATATTCTGGTCCCCAAGAAGTGCGACAGCATTACTAAATTGACGGTGGAATGCTTGCAATCAGGAACCCACGATAACCGCCACGTGTCCCACCACCGTCCAGGTCTTCTCCATTTCGTGGCCGGCGGGCGGGCCGCATAAATAAAAGAAATGGAAAAAAAATATAAAAAAAACGTGCGACTGAGGCGCTAGCGGCAGCAGGCCTCTGGAATCCCTCGACTCCGATCTAATGTTCCCTTACCACTTCTTTCTTATCTATTCTCTTCAAAGCTTTTTTTTTTTGTTTTACAGTTGTATTTGTTTTTCATATATTAAGAATCTTTTATCTCAATACCGATTGGCTAGGATGGTTGATATAAAGTGTTTAGACTTTAGAGACTATAGAGTAGAACCAGTCTTTCAGGTCGCCCGCTAACAGTAGCGACCGCTTCTAGCCTTCGACCACTTCCCACGTCTCCGGCCGGCAAAGTAACAACAGTATAAAAGGGTCCTCTCCGTCTTTCCGCCTCTGCTCTCCCCGTTTTCTCTCTCGATATCTCTCTCAGATCTGACATCAATAAAGGGAAGGAGAGAGGGGAGCTCCGGTTTCGTCTGCCATGGAAGCCGCCCCTCAGCTCCTCTACTATGGCATCAAGCCCCTCCGCCGCTCGCTTGCCCCTTCGCTGGACGGATTCGACACCAGACCGAAGAGGAATCGCCACCACTCGATCGCCTTCAGGTTCCGGCGGTCCGGCGTATTCGCGGTGGCTGCGGAGCACAAGTCCGGTAGTGCCGGGCCTTCTTCCCGATCGTCCTTGTCCAAGACTTCCAATGGAACCGCGAACGTAAGAAATTGAATTTGAGCTAAGTTTTCCAGATTTTTTTTGGGACTTTTTTTAAAATGGTTTCTTGGAATTTTTAGAGCTCTCAAGGTTCCTCGCTCAAGGCGCCAAATGGAGTCGCGAACGTAAGGGATCGATTTGGACTCATGGTTTCTTGATAGCTTCTTTTCCTCTGGTTTCTGATACTCCTTTTGGTGGTATATTGGAATTTTTCAGACACGTCAAACTTCCTCGCTCAAGGCGCCCAATGGGGCCACGAACGTAAGGGATTGATCTGGAGCTTTTTTAACAAAAACAAAATTATTGTTATTATTTTTATTTTTTTCTAGGGTTTTGGTCTCGTTTTTTGTTTCTGATGACTCTTTCTGATGGTTTCTTGGAATGTTTCAGGGGCTTGGGATTGTGTCGGGAGAGATCAAGAGGGTGAGGAAGCAGCTGGAGGAGGACGAGCAGCTGGCGACACTGATGAGAGGACTCCGCGGTCAGAATCTCCCTGATTCGCAGTTTGCTAATGAGAATGTCCGGCTCCGTCTTGTTGAGGTCTATTCCTTTGATTTTAATCTTTTTTTTTCTTTTTCGGGGCATTTAGGAAGCACGCCTCGCTTGGCTCTTGGGACGATTCAATGTAGAATACTCATTCCATGGACCTTCTTTGTTTGCATACTTTCGAATTCTTTTGATGTCTCCGATTGTATTTTTATCTTTGCAAGAATATCAGCTTGTCATGCAAAACTTGAGGACCATTGCAGCAAAAGTTGATAGAGATAAAACTTTAAAATTCATTCCTAATGCTTGTCGTCATATATTAAGGACATTGACAAGATGTGTTACATGAATTTTTTACTTTCCCACAACTGCAAGTGATCTAAACATTTGTTCGGGGCAGCTGTTGGCCCACGGCTGCCGCCCACCTGCTGTTGGGGATCAGCAATTAGGGTTTGAGCTGTTAGATTGAGTTGTTGGATGCACGTCTGTCAGAGTTAGCTCTGGACGATTCTGAAGATCATTTAAATGGTCTCCAGGAATCTCGTGATAAATTGTTCCCAGTAAACCCTCACTATAAACGTCAATAAAAATGACACAAGCATCAACGTTAATATAGTCCATGTGGTTGGGACTGTATTGTTTATGCTGTTGAGGACTTTCTGCATTTGCTTTTTCAGGTAGCAGAAATGAACAGCAGCGAGACTCTGCCTTTGGTGTATGATCCTGATATCATAGCATCCTATTGGGGAAAACGTCCTAGAGCTGTTGCAACACGCATTGTACAGTTGTTATCTGTTGCTGGTGGCTTTCTGTCGCATTTGGCATGGGATTTGATTACCAAGAAGATCAAAGAGGTATAGCTACAGCCACATGCAATTTATTTTTCCATAAAAAATATCTGCAATTTGCTGCTGTATGTGATTCCTTGTTATTTTAGGGTTTGGCATTTGACTTGTTGCAAAGAAGTGTTGTTCATTTAAGTCAGTGCGTTATTGTGTCATCAAGTGTTTGTTTTTTTATTTTCCCCCCAATATAAGCTATTTCGTAAGATCTATTTTTGTGATCTGGAACATATAATTATCTAGTTTTTAAATTGGAGAATAATTATGGAATATGCTCAGTGAACTAGGAGGCCATCTTCTTTGTCATGTATAAACAGAGGAAGCACTTAATCGTAACTTGGATTGTTAGCATATGCTACAAGCCCTTTGTTAGAAATTATCACCCTCATGACCTGTTATGAACTGTAAAACCCTAGATTTCACTTGATATTATGGGTCAGTTGGCATCCTTAATTTTCTCTCTTGAATAGGATTCCATGACTTGCTGGTCATGGATGCTTGTTCTGCTGTAGGCAGTTTGTGCTGTTTTTGGGCATGTCTGTTGAAAATTTTGTATTGTGAATGCACAGAATATTGTGGCTATGGTCAGAATTAGGTCTACAGCCATCAAATGCTTCCACTATCAAATGTTTGTTGGTCTTATTTATGTTCATTGTTTGAAGTGTTAGTTTTCTTTCAGATGTCCTTCATTTCTTTTTCTGTTTCATTTCTGATGGGCAGCTGTGAAAATACTCCTCTCTCTCTCTCTCTCTCTCTCTCTCTCTCTCTCTCTCTCTCTCTCTTTCTTGCACGTGTGCAGATGTATGACTAGGTTCATGCTCTTGTCGTATTTATGTAGACTTTTAGTAAGTTACCTTTAAGCTGTTCTTTTCTCTTTCTATTACCTGGAATTTTTTTTTAAAAAAATGTCTACCCCTTCAGTTCCATACGTTTCTTTTCATGCTTCATTATTTGTCTTCTTCTTGTATCTTTTAGAACGAAGTTGCTAGAGCCATTGAATTGAGGGAAATTGTAACATCCTTGGGTCCAGCTTACATTAAACTTGGGCAAGCACTAAGTATTCGACCAGACATATTGTCTCCTGCTGCAATGACTGAACTGCAGAAGCTCTGTGATAAGGTGAGTTATTCACATTTTTCACAAATTCATTAGATACAATATTGAAAATGGTATAATTCTATATTTTAAGTGTTTTAGTTGCAAGAATGAAAAGTTCTTATCATGTGAAATTGACAACTTTATTGTCTACTAAATTAAAATGCATTTTGTGTGTATATATTTCATTGTAAGAAGAATTTATTTCATAATATTTTTGTCAATATGAATTCTGATCTGTTCGGTGCACCTTGTTTATAAGAAAACTAGCGCTAGTTTTCAAATCCATCCTCTGAATGCAAGTTACCTGAATTGATTTGGATTTTGTTCGTGTGGCACTCGAAGGTTCCTTCATTTCCAGATGATGTAGCAATGTCTCTTATCGAACAAGAGCTCGGTCAGCCTTGGTACAATATCTATTCTGAGCTGACTCCCTCTCCAATTGCTGCTGGTAATCTCACCTATCTCTGCCAAAGCGATGCTGTCCTGCACTTTTATTAAAAGCTGCAAGCACCGGCGGAACATTGTTTTTTCCCTTCCAAACTTTTTGTCTAACAGTTGCCTTTTTATTGTCATATTAGATGTTTTCTGATCTTTTGCAACATAATGCTCTGTCTACAGCATCCCTGGGACAAGTATACAAAGGTCGATTAAAAGAAACTGGTGAGTTGGTGGCTGTTAAAGTACAACGACCTTTTGTTCTTGAGACTGTAACTGTTGATCTATTTATCATTCGGAAACTTGGATTGGTTTTGAGAAGATTTCCACAGGTAACATATATTGCTGAAGCAAATAAAATTCTCTCCTCCACTGGACTACCACTTATTTATGTTTTCTTCAACCCATCAGGTCTCCATTGACGTTGTTGGACTGGTAGATGAATGGTCTTCTCGCTTTTTTGAGGAACTTGATTATGTTAATGAAGGTGAAAATGGAACTCGCTTTGCAGAAATGATGAGAGAAGACCTTCCCCAGGTAGTCACTAGTTATTAGCCTTCTCTACTGATAGAATCACTGATCACCGTTCCCACTGATCAATATGTAATTAAAATGGGTGTTGAATCCAAAAAAACATCTTGCTTCTTTCTTTCAAAATTAAAGCAAGTTAACCATATGATTATTTTCTTGAAGGCACTAGAAGAGATCGTTAAATTTGGCTTTGGATCAAGAATTTTAATTTGTGATTGTAATTATTGGTTGCATTAGCATGCAAGTTCTTTTGAAGGTTGGTTCTTTTATTTCCTTTGTACTCACACACCCAAACTCTGCTCTAACCATATACCTTGTTAAATAGATAAACGGTACTTGATTTCTCCCTCGGGATCATGGTATGGGGGCTCAAGCACTTAAACCATCACATGTTATGAAACATCCCCCTTCATCTTTGCATTTTCTCTACCATTGGACTTGATTGACCATTGGTCTCTGCCTAGGGCAAGGTTGAAATGCTTTGTGCAGATGGTCAAGTATTGACCTTAATTTTCATTATTAAAAAAAAACCTTCCTTGGAAATTTCTATTAAACATTAATTCAAAAATCTATTTTCAGCTACATGAGTGATGGAACTGTTTGATTTGCTTGTCATGCATGTAACGGTCTCTCAGTATTATACAAAGCAATCTCTAAATCTCTCTCTTATTTTTAAGTCATACAATAATACTTTCTAGTTAATTTGAATAATTCTTAATGTGTCAGGTTGTAATACTGAAGACTTACCATGAGTTCATATTAAGAAAGTTTCTTACCACACAATGGGTAGTAGAAAAACTATGTGAAAATACTTTTTGGTTACTTTTAAGAATTCTTACATGTCAGGTTGTAATACCAAAGACTTACCATAAGTACACATCAAGAAAGGTTCTTACCACACAATGGATAGAAGGAGAAAAACTATCACAAAGTACGGAGAGCGATGTTGGGGAACTGGTTAATGTTGGAGTCATATGCTACCTAAAGCAGGTGATGTGCCCTCTCTTTTCCATTAATTACTAATGCAAGTGATCCATGCATATGCTACCTAAAACTGGTGATGTTCCCTCCTTTTTTTGGTTAATTACTAATGCAAGTGATGCATGCTGCACTGACCAGTACTTGTTGTTTATCAATAATTTTTGCTGCATTGTAGTTTCTCTCCGCCCTTTAACCATAGAACTGAGGTGAAGATATATGCCCTTTTCTGCTATATGATAGCACCTTTATTATCCACTTTAAACTTAGGCTTTTGCAAACCATTTAAACTTAGGCTTTTTCATATAATCGCCACATTGAAAAAAGAAAAGGTCATTTATTCCAAACTTTATGAAAATGACGATATAGTTTTTTCTGATAATTTTGTAATTGGATTTACAGTTGCTTGGTACTGGTTTCTTCCATGCTGATCCTCATCCTGGAAATATGATTCGTACCCGAGATGGGAAGTTGGCTATACTTGACTTTGGTAATGCTCCTCTTTATCTGACTCTTTATGGAGGATGATATCTCTATATATTTAGGAGTACCATCCATGCAAAATTCTTTCTTCAACCTATATTCCCGAAGAGTTCAATGTGCTTCTAAGAGTTCTAAATTCGACAGTCCTCCTGACCCAATAAAATGAAAAGCATGTATACTTCAAATTTTATGTCTTTAAAGGCACCGGGAAGGTAAGTGGGTGCGGAAAATGACACATGGAAAAATAACTCTCTAATGTTGGTATCTTTAAAGTCATTATTGTAGATCACTCAAGTTTCCCTGCCATGGCCTCAGATAGATATGTAATAAGCAGATAGATAAAATGTATCATTACTAGTTTTATTCAATTTTTTTCCTTTACCATGACTAAATAAATGCAATAAGCAACCAGTTTTGGAGGCACCTGCTATGGAAATAGCAAGATGTGATCTGAATAACTTTCATGATAAACAGGAACTAATGCTAAATTAGAACCTGTAAAGCTGTGCACAAATTGATGAGGGCAAGACATGCTGTCTATATTCAAAAACTTTTATGATTTTTTTTTAAAAATTGTACAATAGTATTTTGAATCTGGGAAAAAAATAATTGGCAATCAAGGTTCTACACATTCATAAATGTCTCTCTTCTATTTTGCCTGGGGAAGGGAGAGAAAGGAGGTGATGTCCAGAAATTCTATGAGCTAGTGTATGTTTTTGTTGCTATTTTTAGGAAAATTTGGTTGGTCTCCAGTGAAAGGAAATTTGAGCAACAGGAAACCTCATATTAGAAGTGCATAAAAGGAAATTTATACAACACATCCCATAGATTCACATCATCAGGCATTCCCTGATGCATCAAATTTGTTTGACTTAAAATTTCAGATTCCACAGCAAAGGTCATCCATCTTCTTTCCTTCCATCTTAAATATCACATGTGAGTTCATGCATGTTGTATAAATCCAATTACAAGACATTTAGAAGTGCGCCATTTGAACTCTGCCTAAACTTCATTCACACATTCTGTCACTAAAATAAGGTGCAAGGAGTCTTTCTAGAACCCTACTTTGGCAACACCTTGCACAATCAAATAATGTTGCACCATCTTCACTGCAATTTTAAAGTATATATATTAAGGCATCCTTGAGTTTTGTAATATCTCGTATTCCATCTGTTTGACTCTGGTCTCAGTTGACCTATCATTTGTTATCTTGGAAAAGTATGCGGATTTTGACATTAAATACATCAATATAGCCCACTTTTTAAAGGTGAGAAACTGGACTCAGTAGTCCATCAGTCTGAAACTTAGGTGTTAGTCTTTATGGAACATGCTAAAGCCATATATTCAATAGTCTAGGATGTTATGGTCATTTGTTGGTAAAAGGCTGGATAATGATTGTATGAGCACGTTATAGTCTTGCCACTTATAGTCTTGTTTTGATAGTCCCATGAGAGCAAGCATAACACTCAAAATTGCATTTATGTTTTGGTTACTTTGCACTGAATATCTAGAGCATTAGCTATAAATATTAGGGGCAGTCAACTATAACCATGTCCTTCAAGCCTCATCTCTACTATTTGGGGTTGGCTTTATGAGTTAATCTGCCAACCACTCCCACTGAGGGCCACCTCTAGAGCTATTTCAAGATGAGGTGCTATTCCTAGAGTAAGTTATAAAATGAGTTGATTGAAACTCGAAGGTTAATTAGTCATTGGTAGTGGGTAAAGGCTCCTGCAACTTGTAGCATGGGTCTCTTAAAGATGACCGTACCAAATCGCTCTGCATCATTTCTACTGTTGGCAACAGTGATAAAATGATACACATGCATGTTTCAAGACACACATACATATTTTGACAACCCAGACTATTCTTGGTGAAATGAATGCTTGGTCTTATTTAGACATGTGAATTCATGTATGAAACATTTAGGCATATCTTGTATCCTTTCAATCTTTTGTTAAAAAAAGGAACATGCATGTGTATATTGGAGAGTTTCTAATGTGAATTGTTGTTTCAAGCTTTGTAAAATGGTTGGCATATTTGGAAATGTCAAAGCAAGCAGAGCATCAGCACAACAAGGGCCTCCATCTTTTGTGTTGATTGACCACTGACCTTTAGATTGTTGACATTGATGAGAAAAAATGCATTTGGAACATTCTTGTGTGCGCGTGCTTGAGCAAAACTTTCTGCTGCCATTTTGCATATTTATCTCTACCATTTTTTTTCTCATTGGTCTTTTTGGCTCATTTAGCTTTGCATTCGTAAAATGGAAACAAGGATTGATCCTTGACTATAACTAGTTGAGATGCAACATTGTTCTTCACGATATTTCTTCTATTCTTCAAGTAATCTCATCCAACTATACATGTCTTTGTTGGATTTCTGTTATTTTACCGCATTCATTTTATGCAAGTTCATTTTTCTACTGTACGCAATACGAACTACTTCTGAAGGGAGATGATGTAAATTTTTTTTCAGTGTTCAACAATTTATATTTTCATCATTTTCTAAGCTTCTGTAATGGATATGAGTGATTCAATGCATGCCATTCTGATCCAGGCCTTGTGACAAGATTGACTGATGATCAAAAGTATGGCATGATTGAAGCAATAGCTCACCTTATTCATCGTGACTATGGTGCTATTGTGAAGGACTTCGTCAAACTTGATTTCATTCCTGATGGGGTTAATTTGGACCCTATATTGCCTGTCTTAGCTAAAGTATTTGATCAAGCACTTGAAGGAGGCGGTGCAAAAAATATTAATTTTCAGGAACTAGCATCTGATTTGGCTCAAATAACATTTGATTATCCATTCAGAATACCCCTTATTTTGCTTTAATCATCAGAGCTATTGGAGTACTAGAAGGCATAGCATTAGTGGGAAATCCTGATTTTGCCATCGTAGACGAAGCTTATCCATATATTGCACAGGTTTGCTTTTTCAACTGATATTCTTATAGTTTTTCGCAATGTTATACACCACTTGTTATATTTTGATCTTATAATGAGCATGCATGCGTTGCTTGATGTTGTTGGTGATACGCTACCAAGAGGGATTCTTGTATGAAGAGATCATTGTCCCATCTATATGATGAAGCTGAGTTGTGCCATTGTTTGTGAAACTAGTTGAATTTGCATACACTATGATATTCTTGGGTGTGTTGGAGGCAATATCACATAATAGATGCGGTACCTCATTATTATTTCTTAATGTAGCATAAGCAACTTTGGACCTGTACAAGTATTTCATTTCTTTATGAAAGTAATAGTGGCTCATATTGGAATAAATAATGCAAAGATATAAATGATCGGACATTTTAGTCAAATGCGATAATCTGGTCAAACTTTGCCTTTAAATTTGAGAATGTTATATAATCACACTGTTAAGGAAAATGTTTTGGTATAATTCCATCATAATTTATTGCATTCCATATCAAATTTTATTTTTACTTCTTATACCTCCAGGTTCTAATTTTGTTAATATTTTCGTTTTTCAATATTCAGAGACTTCTGACTGATGAATCTCCTCGATTGAGGAATGCATTGCGTTATACCATATATGGAAAATCTGGAGTTTTTGATGCAGAGAGATTCATTGATGTTATGCAAGCCTTTGAGAATTTCATTAGTGCAGCAAAAAGTGGGGTGGTGAGAACATGAATGGAAATATGGCTGATCTTGGTGTTTTGCAAAGTCAGCCAGATTATTTAATTCCGGCATTTCCAACAATATTACCTCAGGCGGAGCAGCCAATAAGAACAAGGGTAGCCCTTGCCTTTCTGCTGTCTGATAAAGGGAACTTCTTTCGAGAATTTATTCTGGATGAGGTAACTCACTTTGTTATTTTATTATTTTTAATGGGTACACATCATATGATATTGCTTCATATTCATTATACCATACTGGAATGCAAAACAAGGAACAAAGTCATATTCCAACATTTTCTTTTTATACAAAATTGCCCCAATGACTCCTTTATCATATTACTTGTGAGTCTCAAATCCTCAAGTGATGCAAATCTCAAAGTATTTTATTCTGGAGTATGTTCTGCTAACTTCTCTGGATATGCTCATGAGTTTCAGGTCCAAAAGGTAAAAACTATAGCATATTATGATCACAATGCTTTTTTTTTTAATTTTAGGAATTACAATCTTTTCTTTCTTGATGGTAATTTGGCTTATATCAATTTTGTGGAAGCAGTTGATCTAGAATGGACAATCACGTAATACTATTGATAGATCTGTTCTTTTCATTGTAACATATATGGTCACTTCTGCTACATCTTCTTTTTTAGTTTAAAAAAAGAAAGCCAATTTAGTCATGCTTTGTCCCTGTGTGAACTTTATATGTACTCATTGAATATTCGCTGCAAAGTGTTTATTGCTTGTACAGTATATCCATATTCCATTGGTTGCCTGGCGGTATATTTATTGTGACTGCTTTTCCAGCTGCAAATTTGAGAAATTTCAATTTTTGCAATTTGCTTCTTGTGCATATCAATCGCCTGCCAAAAATTTTCCATGACTTCAAGGATTTTCATGTTTTCTTGGTGGTGGGTAGGGTATATATATTGATGGTGGTTATTTATTAAGCATTGCAGATTGTCAAAGCAATTGATGCACTTTCGAGGGAGCAGTTGGTACAAATAACTGCAGCTTTGGGAATTGCAAATTCATCCCCAATTTTCAGTATGGTTCCTCTCAGACCTGCGTCATTGCTGCCTACAATCACAGAGGAAGATAAGGCCATATTGGACAATGTCCAGAAAGTAGTTAAATTTCTGACTGCTGGACCATCAAAATCAATGTCAGATCAGGTAATTTAAATTTTTTATAGAGAGTGATCAGATTTTGATGTTGATGGTGTCTTTTATAAAAGCTTGGTATAATTGCCACTGTTGTCTGGAAGTTACCTTGGACATTCATTGCTTATGATGCCATTCACGAGAGGTCCCTAATCTGCGATTGCACTTGCACTTCCAGACATTGTAACCCCCATGTTCTTTGCATCACGCACTGTTGAGAGGTCCATCTGTTATAATTTTGTCAAATCTTCCATTTCTATGGTGCTGCCTCACCTTGTTGTGATGATTGTGATAAATCATAACACCTTGATTTTTATAATCAAATTTTGTTGGCCTTCCTGTGCCACATCCTTGGTTGTGTGGAAGTATGTCATGGCCAACTTCACTATTACACTTGTAAAAATCTAGTATTGTAGTTGTCTTGAAACTTAAATTGGTTCACATTCCTACTTCTGTATGTACTTTGTGTGGATAGATAGAGGCCTATATTACGTGCATATATTTTCCTGAATACTTGCACTAGCCTACCGTGTTGTGTTTTGTTGTTCTTGTGTGAGTTAGCATACTCTCTCTCTCTCTCTCTCTCTCTCACACACACACACACACACATGTACATATACATGCGCCCTCTTGTTTACTGGCATGTTAATTGGGTTGACTCATGTAAACTGTGTATTTGGCTTATGAAAGCGTGACTTATTCTAATATGTGAATATACTAACCTTTAGGCTTCAGTGACCTACAAAATAATATTGTCTCGCCCATTCATGGATCCCATCCTTTGTTGGTAGAATCCATCAGATTGTTTTGTTTGAAAGAGAATCCATTAAATGGCTGCCAGAGTTCAACAACCTCATTGCTAATTGTGCCAATATTTATGATAGCACATTTGATATCTTGTTTGATCACTGGATTTTTAGTAGTGGTGTCTTTCCATCTTTTTAGCCCAAGAGGAGATTAACAATTATTCACTTCTTTCAAGGGCTTCCTTAGTTCAATGCTTTGTTGCTATGTAAGCCTCAATGTTAGATAAACTGTTATCTTGCAACAATGAAGTGTTTCTAATATGTTGGCCATTGGCAGGATGTAAATATTGCTTATATCATCCAAGAGCTTCTTCCTGTGCTACCAGGCATCTCTGCAAAAGTGCTGCCAGAGGTGTTGAGCCGGTTATCTTCACGGATATTAGCACGATTGATTAGAGAAACATTTTTGTAGTTTGCAATTCCATAGATATGTCGAAAAAAATAGCTCTCTTGTATACAAAATATGTTCTTTCCTTAAAAGATGCTACAGTGGTACCATGTATAGTCTTACCAATGTAATTAGCGAGCATAATTGCAGCCCTTATTTGATTCCCCCTTCCTCCTATTTGGGAGGAATCTCCTCATCTATCAGTAAATTCTGTAATAGTTCCCACCAGAAGTCCCTATCGGTTACAATTGAACAGCCGGCCAATAACCAAGATTAGGGTATTTTGTTGACGATCTGAGATAAACGTCCTGATTGGCTTATCGCTATGCGCGAGTAGATTGACCAGGCAATAAGCTTGCCAAGCTGCTAAGCTTTTGTTAGGACTAGTGAAATGCATATAGAGATGTGATGTTGTTTGGGATGAGTTGGCAGGACCTTCAATGCCAACAGAGAGATGATGAAGGTGATGATCTAGAAACAATGGTGACAGCTAGCTCAGTGGAGGAAGTTTGAATCTCTTTTAAGAGCTTTTCTGCAAAATAACATAAGGGGTGCTAGGGTCTGGGTGGACCTTTGTCATTTCCATTTGTAGAGAATATAAGATAATGGAGGAGAGGGCTCAAACTTATTGGTGGTGTAGGATAAAGAAGGGTGGAACGCTGCTCAAACTTTCACATTATATTTGGTTTCCAAAATGGAAGTGATAGGATCGTGCTTCTATTTAAATCATGTGTCACATGCTTTGTCATGATGAAGGCACTTCTTGTGACCACATCAGCTATCGTGAGACACCATCTTTACAGAAAATAGCAAGCCTTACCAGTTGGCTAGGAGATGTGTGCATCCACTTTTGTCGAATGTGTATTGTCAATCGATCTATCGACCACACTCTTGACTTATCTAGTCCATCATGGTGCTTATGTGGCATGAGTTACCAAGTATTATTTTGCTAGAGGCTAAAAGGATACAGCTTCATTATATGTACCTACCTCTCAAGACCGAGGTGGGTTATTCGAATGCAAGTAGATTTAATCATTGAGCATCGATTTGCTTGGAGTCGTAGTAAGTCTTTGAGCTTTTTTTCTTTTTGAATGCTTGTATACTATGGTTGTCGAACTCTACAAGCAAAGTTCTTAGGCCTTTTTGGATTGTTGGGCGAAGAATCTTTGTGAGTTACGAGCTCTCTTTTCATATGTGAGGGAGAATTCTTTTAAGCCGCTTACTGGAGCCAAAGATGAGATCACGGGTTGAGAGCTCTCTAGACCGGTTAGCTTTACTTCGATCACTGTGTGCAATTATGGTATTGTGATGGTTTTTCTTTAATCTTCAGACATGGCATCCATTTATTGATTGTGCTGTGATGAATGCATTTAAGGGCATATTGAGAGAACTTGATCATACTTGAACTTTGAGCATATTGAGAGAACTTGTTCATCTATCTAATCCATTGACCCATGGTCGTACTGGCCTCTTAAGGGCTCTCGATTGACCCCATTGTCTACTTTTGTTCCTGCATCTAACTCTTTGCCCTAGGTCTTCCCTGCCTCCTTCACTTCTATTCCTCTTTTTCTTGATGTTCTTAGCCTAGGTACATTTCTTTTTTCCTTTGCCATGGTGTATCCTTGTTATTTCTTAGGTGCTTTGGACAAGCCTTCCTCAGTTTTTAAGGATCCCTTAGGAAGCTTAAGGACTAATATAGGATTCTACTTGGATGCTTAAGTAAGTTACATGATTAACTCCACCAAGGCCGGTCCCAAGTCCGAGTAAAGAAAGAGGATTGCATTAGGCAATTGACGTAAAATTTCGTCAGAACCCTTAAAACATGAATCTAATGAGTTGAGCTGAGTATAGGATTCTACTCGCATGCTTGCTAAGAGTTTGAAATTTTCTTATCCCAATTGGTTCCAAACTTCAATGCCTTTTGGTAGAGTACATCATACTAATAAGGCACCAAGAGAATAAGTCGCTTTACCTCTTAATTCTTCAGACCTTTTTTATCTTAAAATGTTACTCAAGCAGCCAAGGGTGGCAGTATCTTGGTTTTAGAAAAGAACACTTTTTTTTTTCTTTTGATCTTCTATCTTTCATCCACTAGTGAAAAAATAAATTCTTCTTTTATTTGCAATTACACCATGTTTACTAAAAGTGGCATAATCAATTTAAGAGTTAGGCTTTCTGGCGGGTATTTATCAGAGGTCCTCATGGTGACCTTCTGGCGGCGGGAGGTTTTGGTACTCTTGACTCCACGGTCCCCATGACTGAGCTTCAAGCGGCTTGGGCGGGTATTTCTTATGCTGCCCGGGTTCTTCATGCTCAGAGGCTTGCATTGAGGGCGACTCCATGTCGGTTATTTCTTGGATCCAGATGCAGAATTGCCCTCCTGATTTTTCTAATCCTATTTTGTTGGATATTTGGGCAATTTTGCGGCAGATCGAATGCGTCCAGACCAGACACATATTTCGCGAAGCCAACTCGGCAGCGGATTGGGTTGCTGCTTCTGTGGCTCAGCTTTCTGGCCCTTGGATCTTGTCTCCGGGTGACCCCTGCCCTGCTCCTTTGCATCAAATTTTGTATTCTGATCTAACTGGGCTGACTCACGCTCGTCTTGTGTGATCGCCCGTTTGTTTCCAAAAAAAAAAAAAAAGTGGCATAATCAATTTAAGAGTTAGGCCGAGCTACTCGCTTCAACACCAAGGAGATTATGGTCTCTCCCTTACATAAATATGACTAGCTTAATATCTTTATTCCTTTTAAGAAGTCGAGTCTGATGAGGGGGGCTAAGCTCTTCCTCTATCTAAGGGATCTTTGTAGGTTGAGAAGTCCTAAGGTATGAGACTATAACCATTCTTTGGTTGCTAACTCTATGTTGGTATTGTGCCGATTGTTGGATCTTCTTCATTTAAAGATGGATCGTTCATATTTTGGCATGTTAGAAATTAGGGAACATGTCGTAGCGAGGAAGCAATAGAGGAGGAGAGTTGGAAAGGGTCATTCAAGAAGACTGAGATGCATCCGAATTCCACATCTCTGGCATCATAAAGGGTGGCACTATACATGAGGGCTTTTTTCAAGGCTTTCAAGGAATCACTTCTAATCCTATGGTCCAACCAACTTTTTTTTCACTTTCAGCAGCTCTGTGTTTTTCTAAAGGTTCAAATCTTCCTCCAATTTTAAGCCAATTGGCATCAGCTCCCGTTTCGCCAGCTCTAGACTTGGTAGCTTTGAGCCCTTCTTCAAGCTTGGGTCCCTCAATTCTGTCTCCAATGCATTTACATCCTGAGGCCTAGAGTTTGAACGCAACACCTTATAGGGCGAGACAATAGCTCACTCCCTTGCTTGAGCGATCTTACTGCTTGAAGACTGTGAGTTTTTAGAGAATCTTAGGACCTTCCTCACCTGCATCCATGTATGGAGATTGATGCGTGTCGTAGCACAACGATTAAAATACCTTAATTTAACTAATCTTAGGTAGAGTAGTGAAAGTAAGAAGTCGAATCCATAGGAACTTTGAGTAGTTATTTTGAAATAAATTTGCGTAATTAAACATTTAAATAAATAGATAATTGGCAGTGAAAATAATTAAAATATGATATATCTTAATTAGAGTACGATCTGTACCTATAGATCACGGCCGTTCCTTTTAAAGAATAGATCAGTCAAAATTATTTTCACTTGAATAATATTTAATAAAAAATAAACATAAATAAATACTTTATTTCATAGCATCCAAAAAAATACATTAAAATTAAAATTAAAATTAAAAATTCTTTTTTTCTGATATCCACAAGAAGGCAAAAGATGAAACCTTTGGGCACTCAGTCAACCACCAAAGAACCTCAGCTTGAACCTTTGTTTTTTTCGCCTGGCTGATTATCCAAAATTTCCTTCCCCCTTCCCTTCTTCCACTCGCCTTCTTATAGATGCCCAAACGTAGAGAGATGCAACTTTCTAGTGTTCCAGATATGATTCGATGCTCGGACAAATGCGGAGAGATTGCAGAGAGATCACGGAGGGATTGCAGAAAGATTGCGGAGGGATCGGGCATTAGCTGTCGGAAGCCGTACGTCACTGTGGCCGACGGCTTCCTTCTTCAATTCCATGGAATCTAAGATGGTTTTAGTAATTTCCGGTGTTGAGAAGCTTTTCGACGGCGAGGAGCTTCTTGGCGGCAATGTTTTCAGCAAAGAAAATGGTCTTCGGTGACCCCTAGGCATCATCGGCGTTCATCCAAACTCATGCTTGTTTCTATGAAAAAAATAAGACGAACTTGGCAGATGGTCTGACGTGTTTGCTTTGCTTTGAGAGTCATGCAATTGAAGATAAATTTTTGTAAATTCAATTCTGAGCTCGTTTTAAGTCTGATTTGAGTGTCGTTTGCATCGTTAAACTCTTAAAATCGATCTATTTAAGTTGATGAGGCTTTTCCTAAAAATATTGTATAAAGTAATCAAATATTAAATAATAAAAATAATTTAACCTATTAAGTAATAGGTTTATGATGATTATTTGTGCGTTTATCACTCCGTCCAACTTGAATCTTACTCATCCTCGAGTAAATAAGGAATCTAAAAATATATACCAAGCTAGTCTATGAATTGATAATTATCTTACTATTCTAAAATTAAAATATTTTTGATTAGATCATAAGGGAGGTGCTTTATTGGATTATGAAGTTTATCCATTTAGTGATAGACTACAGTCCCTAAGAATTTATAGAAGTCTTCCTTCACCAACTTTTCACTTCTTTGTTTAAGTCCTCTAACTTAATTTGGATTGGATGTAGTGTCTTCTTATAATTTAGTCCCCTTATTTATTTATTTATTTATGTATAAAGTCAGTGCAATTTCTAACCCCTTGCTTTCTAATTGACCCTTGTAGCAAGCTTTAGGTCAATGGCTCTCAAACCAATTGGTTTTAGGGCATTAGGTGTAAAACACCCCTTGGACTTACTGACTCGAGTCAAAAAGGCTTCAGGTAGGACTGACTCTACTTAGGTTCTTTCACATTCTCATCTTTTTACGTAAACAACATCACTTGCTTAGATGACGGGGTCCGGTTACTTAGTGAAAGATGCTAAGAACCTAATTTATTAACTTTAAAAGAGCCAATGACATTTTCACCCATACCCTTATTAAGTATATTGTACTATTAAGATGTGGTCAGAAGGGTCTGAAATTATTTCAAAAACTTTTTTCTGGGCTAAACCCTACCTTTTATTAGGTTTCCTTAATAATTTGTTCCTCAATATCTCTAAAATAATTGGTAATTATTCATTATTTAGAATGCTTGATTAACTTTAAATCGAGACAAAATTTGGTAAACAAATACTGATTATAGTTTTACTCGAGGATTTACTTATTCTCCCTTCCCCAACTTAATTTTCATTGTCCCAAATGGAAGAAAAATTAATTTCAAGGAAAGATACTATCTGGTCGAGTATTTAAAGGTTGGAGGTTCCATATACTTCTCTCAATCAACTTTTGTTGCTCTTCTCTAGTCATACTAAGAAAATAGAAAAATAAACGGATAAATTGGGTTGCCTCCTAAGAGCGCTAAGTTTAAAGTCTTCAGCTAGACTATGCTACTTATTAGGATAGTGTTGGGTTTATAAGATCAATTGATTCAACAACTTCTTCATCATTAATTTCTTCTATATATAGTTTCAAACTTGGCCATTTACTTTGAATGTATTTTCCTGTTTGGGGTCTTTAAGTTCTACGACTCAATGAGAAAAGATTTGAGTTACTATAAAAAGTCCATTCCATTGTGAACGAAGTTTTTCAGGAAAAAGATGTAATCTTAAATTATAAAACCATACTTTTTGATTTGGTTCAAAAGCTTTTCTATTAATAAATTTATCATGATATGCTTTGATTCATTCTTTATAAATTTTTGAACTCTCATATGCGTTATTTCTTAGCTCTTCTAACTCATTCAATTGAAGTTTTCTAGTGACACCTGCATTCTTCATATCATAATTAAATTGCTTGATGGCCCAAAATGCATGGTGTTCCAATTCTAAAGGTAAATGATAGGCCTTTCCAAATACAAAACGGTAAGGAAACATTCCCAAAGGTGTCTTAAAAGCAGTTCGATAAGCCCATAATGCATCATCCAAACGTTCTGACCAATCTTTCCTATCAGGTCTCATCATTTTTTCAAGGATATGTTTAATTTTTCTATTTGATATTTCAACTTAGCCACTAGTTTAAGAATGGTAAGGTGTAGTTACCTTATGAGTAATTCCATATTTTTTCATTAATCATTCAAAGTGTCTATTCATGAAATATGTACCCCCATCACTGATTATAGCCTTTGGGCATCCAAAATGACTAAGGATGTTATGCTGAATAAATTTGATTACAACTTTATGGTCATTGGTTCGAGTTGCTAGGGTTTCAATCCATTTTAATACATAATCAACTACCACTATAATGTATTCAAATCCGAAAGAGGAAGGAAATGGGCCCATACATCAAAAATTTCTACAACCAATATAGGGTTTCTGGGCATCATATCTTTTCTTCAAATATTTTCTGTTTGTTGACACTGGAGATAATTATGGCCTAATTTATGTGCATCTTTAAAAGAGTTGACCAATAAAACTCACTTTACAGTACCTTTGCTGTAGTTTTTCTTCCACTAAAATATCCCTCACAGGCAAAAGAATGATAGAAAGTAAGTATGCTTTTGAATTCGCTCTCGGAGATACATCGACTAATCACCTAATCAAAATAGTACTTAAATAATTCAGGGTCTTTCTAAAAGTAATATTTGATCTGTGAGAAAAATCTATATTTTTCTTATTTTGTTCAGTGGGAAGAGACTTTTTCTATTGTCAAATAATTCATAATGTGGGCAAATCAGGGAAGACTGCTATGAAAAATTAAGAACAGTTGCTCATCAGGAAACCTAACTCTGATTATTTCTTTATTGTATTCCACCAAGATCCTAGAGATATGATCTGCTACCATATTTTTGAAACCCTTCTTATCTAATATTTTTAGGTCAATTTCCTGCAGTAGAAGGATTCATCTAATCAGTCTAGGCTTTGTATCCTTTTTTGATAGCAGATGCCTCAATGCTGCATGATCAAAGTAAACTAAGACCTTAGATCCTAACAGATATGATCTAAATTTTTTCAGGGCAAATACAACTGCTAGTAATTCTTTTTTAGTGGTAGTATAGTTCATTTGTGTATCCGAAAGAATTTTGCTAGCATAATAAATTACATAGGGTTTTCAATTGAGTTTTTGTTCTAGAATTGCCCCTATAGCATAATCAGAAGCATCACATGATTTCGAAGGTTATGGTCCAATCTGAGGGCTTGATAATTGGTGCAGTGGTCAAAGCAGTTCGAAGGATGTTATAGGCTATTAAACAATCTTCATCAAAATTAAAAGAACTATCTTTAGCTAGAAAATTACACAAGGGTCGAGAAATTTTACTGAAATCCTTGATGAAGCATCTATAAAATCCAGCATGGCCAAGAAAAGATCGTACTTGTTTAACTGAGGTTGGGGATGGCAAATTTGAGATCAATTCAACCTTGGCTTTATTAACCTCAATACCTCGCTCTGAAACAATGTGACTAAGCATAATTCTCTGACAAACCATAAAATGGCTCTTCTCCCAACTTAGGACTAAATTTATTTCAATACATTGTTTCAGTACCTTAGTCAAGTTCTAGAGACAGCTATCAAATGAAGCACCAAAAACTAAAAAATTTCCATAAAACTTCTAAAAACTGACCAATCATACCAGAAAATATGGCCAACATACATCGTTAAAAAGTGGCTGATGCATTACAAAGATCAAATGGCATGTGTCTAAAGGCAAATGTTCCAAAGGGACAGGTGAAGGTGGTCTTTTCTTAATATGTAGGAAATACTGGGATCTAATTGTATTCTGAATATCCATCTAAGAAATGAAAAAAACTTTGCCCTGCTAGCCGTTCTAGAATTTGGTCGATAAAAGGCAAAGGAAAGTCGTCTTTCCTAGTCACAATATTCAACTTTCGATAGTCTATACACACTCTCTAACTAGTTGTTGTACGAGTAGGAATTGATTCACCCTTTTCATTTTTAATCACGATAATACCCAACTTTTTAGGTACTACTTGGATTGGACTGACCCATTGACTATCTAAAATTGGATAAATGATACCAACATCAAGCCATTTTACTACTTCTTTCTTAACATTATCCCTCATCTTCGGATTTAGCCTCCATTGTATGTTTCTATGTGGTTTGGCTTCAATTTCACTGTGAATGTGGTGCATGCAAATGGAAGGGTCAATTCCCTTAAGATCAGCTATTGTCCATCCAATGCCTCTTTATGCTCATTAAGTACATGTACCAATTTATCTTCCTACTTAAAAGTTAGGATAGATGCAATGATTATCGGAAGGATATCATTGGGTCCAAGGAACAAATATTTTAAGTCAGGAAGATGTTTCAATTCTAGTTGGGGTAGTGCTTCCAAGGATGGTATTAAAGGGCTTGGTTTAGTTGGAAGTGGTTCATATTTTATAGTCCAAGGAGGAGTGGTTTCACACTGAGGTGGTTCTAATAACAGGTTTATCTCTTTGGTGTACTAATCAATATCAAAGTCATCTATTCCAAAATGTATAAGACATGTTTGTAAAGGGTCCGAATCAAGCAAACTTTGAAATTTCTTATTTATAACTTCCTCTATCATGTTTACTTCATTTAAATCATATACGGATGGTCCTTGGGAAGCATTGAAAATATTTAATCCCATCTTCTTATTTTTAAAAGATACATCTATAACACCCGTTCTACAATTTATACACTCGTTAGCGGTAGCCAGAAAAGGTCTTCCAAGAATGATATAAATTTGGTTAGAATTACCACTAGATTCCATATCTAACACAAGAAAATCGGTAGAAAAGTAAAATTCATCTACCTTCACTAATACATCTTCTAAAATTTCACGGGGTACTTTAACTAATCTATCTGCCAATTGTAGTGTTACTATCATGGGTTTTAACTCTCTGAATCCAAATAAATCAGGCACTAAACTTGGGAGAAGGTTTACTCTCGCACCCAAATCTAGTAATGCTTTCTTGATTGTGAAGTTTCCTATGACACATGATATAATTGGGGTACCATGATCTTTTAGTTTGGATGGAGTTATTTGCTGAACAACTGAGATGACTTGCTCAGTCAACTGGATATTTTTTAATATTTGTGTCTTTTCCATTTTTGTGTACATACATCTTTCATAAATTTGGCATAAGCCGAAACTTTTTTGATAGCATCGAGAAGAGGTAAGTTTATTTGGACTTACTTAAATAATTCAAGCATCTCATTCATTTTTATATTTTTCTTGTCCAAAGATAAAGGGGATTCTAAAGCACTAGAAAATGGGGCTTTAGGTGTAAGTGCTTGATCATTGAATTCCTTCTCTTCTTCATTCCTTCTCTTTTTTGGTTTAGCCACTTCTGATTTCTGGATTGGTTCAGACAGGTTCAATATTTTTCCACTTCTTAAAGTCATGACTAATTTAGCATGTTCTGAAAATTTGTTAGGACTAGTGGAACCCTCAACCATGAATTATCCTTTTGGGTTATTGATGAGCTGACTAGATAACCTACCCTCTTCCCTTTTACTGAATGCTATGGCTAGTTGACCTATCTGGGTTTCTAGTTTTGCAATGGATTGTGTGTGTGAGTGAAGGAGTTGAGTATTTATTTCTAGCCCTTTCAATGCTTGTAACACATTCTCTTCAAAAGTAGGATCATGATTATTTGGTGAAGGTTGAGGAGCACTTGGATGTTGGGAATATGATATGCTTCTGAATTGAGTCTCTTGATGGTTAGGCCTAATTGATGGTGGACTGATGATAGGCTGGGATTTTCATAAAAAATTTGGGTGATTTCGCCAGCTAGGATTGTAAGTATTCGAATATGAATCATTTTCTGATCTAGGAGCCATTCGGGTTTGGGCTTAGTGGGCTTTCTCTTGAACAAGCTCAGAAAATTAGTATGCGGCTGGACATTCACCTATAGAATGGGTCGGACTCGAACAGATTATACAAACCTCATATAATTGAGTAGATGGGGAAAAGGTGTTTCCAACTTGTAGAATTCGGTCAAGTTTTTGGGATAGTTCAACAACTTTGCTATAGATATATATAGACTGACCTATGTTGTATATTCCACCTCTCTTTCTGTGGGAGAATCTCTATGGGCAGCAGACATGTGGTGCAAAGAATTTTCACTTAAAGTTTTAAAAAGCTGCTATACCTTATGTTCATTTTTTAGCATACATGTTCCTCCACATGAGGCATCCATCATTTGTCGATGCCTTTCTAATAATCCATTATAAAAACATTGAACTAACTGTCATTTAGGTATTGCATGGTGCGAACATTTCTTAATTAATTCTTTTAATCTCTTCCACGTTTCATAAAACATTTCTTTCTCTAATTGGAAAAAACCGGTTATGGCTTTTCTGATTTGATTCGTTTTTTCTATAGGAAAGTATTTCTTAAGAAATTCCCGCTAAAGTTAGTTCCAAGTTGAAATTATAACAATGTCTAGTGAATTTAACCAATACTTGGCTTTATCTTTTAGGAATAAAGGGAATAACTTAAGCCTAAGTGCCTCATTGGAGAAATTTTGAATCTTGACAGTTGAACAAATTTCCAAGAATTCATCTAAGTATTTATAGGGATCTTCATTTGTAAGTCCATGGAAAGCTAGTAACATCTGAATTACACTGGACTTAATTTCATATTGGACAGCCTCTATTAGGGGTACTTGTATGCATGGTGAATATGTATATTGTGAAGGGGCAAAGTATTTCTTTAATTGACATGGTGGATTATTTTCTTGATTAAGATCCATAATGCGTGCTCTGTTTGCTCTACAAGTTCTTTCTACTTTAGAATCTAGGGATATGAGGTTGGGTTGTAACGATCGGCGACCAAACATACTGTAACGACCCGAGCCCACGGGCCCGTTTCGTTACAAGAAAGCAAGACGCACGGGCCCATTTCGTTACAAGAAAGCAAGACGGACAAGGTCCACACCAACTTGGGCCACCACAGCCCAAAAAGGGATCCAATTGGTGCTTTGTCCTTCTTACTTTACCACATATAAACCACTTAACCAATTCCCAATTTTTTGATGTGGGACTATTGGGAGGGTTATCACAATCTATCCCCCTTACAAAGACGACTTCCTCGTCGCCAGGGTCAATTGATCACAACCATCAGGCAGGTAGGATTCTAGAGCTGGCCCCCATAGGTTCAAGAGGTGGCTCCCATCCCCCATGGATGTAGCACTTTATCTAGTGTGGCTCCTACACTTCCGACTGGTGCAAGGCTCTGATACCATATTATAACGACCCGGGTCCACGGGTCTGTTTTGTTACAAGAAAGCAAGACGGACAAGGTCCACACCAACTTGGGCCACCACAGCCCAAAAAGGGATCCAATTGGTGTCTTGTCCTTCTTACTTTACCATATATAAACCACTTAACCAACTCCCAATTTCCCGATGTAGGACTATTGGGAGGGTTATCACACATACACTTACCAATATACTCTAAAGCAAATAGTAATTCAGTTCCCTTTTTTTTTAACTAATGTAATATAAGAGAAAGGAGAAGATTCTAAAGAAAATATCCTAAAAGATTCTAAAACTAAGAGCAATGAAGAATAATTAAGTTAGGGTTTAATAAATATTAGCAATCAAGTTGACAAAGATTAGACTCTACTCTAGGCTTAACCTAGATCCAGACAGCTCCTAACTTCCAAGACCGCATTGGAGCCCTCCAAGTCAAAAATTAGCTAATCAACTAGCCAATTAAGGGTAAGGTCAGTGGGGGTTCCCCCGTTGCTTACTAGGTAAGCGAACGAAACCAATTAAATAACTACTTTCCTTTCCTTTTCTAGACACCAGTTAATCAGTCAATCCTGACCCGGTCCAACTCTTTCGGATGCCTTGTCCTATTGAGCTCAAGTTTCTTAGGGGCTAACATCTAGTTAATTTTAGAGTTAAAGGCTTGGGTTAATGCAAAATGAAGGATATAGTTTGTGGGCCAAGAAAGGGTAAATAACTCCCCACCTTATCTTGATTAAGGGTTTATGTCCTTAAAGTTAATTATGAAAATACTATGCAACAAGCAGATGTCAAGCTTTTGAAGTTATCAAACAAAATTAATCTAATTACTTTTTTATAGATTTTTATGAATAATTTTTTAATTTTCTAATAAATTATGAGATGTCAATGAAAAAATTTTGAGTTTTGCAGAAAATAATTTTACCTAAGTCAATCTAAGCATAAAATAAAATATTTTTTTTATTTTCTTAAATTAATTATGTCTTATGAAAAGCATCTTAGGGTTTTTTTTAGATTCTTTAAGGTACATTAATTAAAAGAAAAAGTTGATTAGGGATGGCAACGGCTTGGGGATGGCCTAGGGCGGTCTATACCGATTTCCATCCCCGTTAGAAAAAATGTTCCCGTTCTTCGCCCCGTTAAGCCGTTATAATTAACGGGGCGAGGATAGGGATACTCGGCCAAATAAATGGGTATCCACTGGGTACCCGTTTATCCGTTTAGATAAGATGAAGACTAATCGAGATGATGCTATTGATATATATATATATATAAAAGAGATTCTTCGACTCGAAGAAGAGAACTAACAAGGAAAAAAAAATCAGAAAATGAAGATTTCCAACACAACAATCGTACAAAAAAAATACATTCAAATTTCAAAGAAATAAATAAAGAGATTTCTTTTTAAAGAAATGAGTATACCAGAAAAATAAAAAGGTGTTGGAGGGCGTCGATGGGGCAGCGATTGGCGAAGATAAACGATGAACTAATGGAGCAGGTTCTCATCTTGGTTCAGAACTTCAGATCAGTTGTGTGAAAGAAGAAAGAGCAAGAGACGACTACGTGAAATAAGGAAGATATTTTATTTATTTATTATTTTTAATTTTTAATATATTTATATATATTTAAAATTTAAATATATTATATTAAAGTTAACGGGGACAGAGATGGGTAAATGGAGATGGGGCGGAGAATATCATCCCCGGGCCATTTACCTATTTAGCCATTAACGAAAAATCTTCGTTACCCATTAAGCCGTTTAGACCGGGGATTATCTGACCCGTTAAAAATGGTACCGGTCGGGTAAACAGCCAAACGAAAAAAATTACCATCCCTAAAGTTGATTAGGTTTAAAGTGGATTTGTGATAAAAAAATAATTTTTTTTATTAAAAGAAAATAAGAAAAACTAACAATTAAGGTAACTAAAAAAAGCAATAAAATAAAGAGAGCAATAACTATTCAAAAAATTATATTCTTTTTTTTATATAGCAGTACGAATAATAATGAAACAAATAAAAAAAATTAAAAATAAGAATAAAATTAAGAGAAAATTCATGGTAATTTTTTATAAAAAAAATAATTTTTTTAATTTTTTTTCAAAATAACTATACTTAAGTCCTCGACAATGGCGCCAAAATCTGATGCATATCGTAGCGCAATGATTAAAATACCTTAATTACACTAATCTTAGGTAAAATAGCCAGAGTAAGGGATCAATCAATAGAGACTTTGAGTAGTTATTTGAAATAAATTTATGTAATTAAAAATTTAAATAAATAGATAATTGGCAGTGAAATAATTAAGATATGATCTACCTTAATTAGAGTACGATCCGTACCCATAGATCATAGTCCATCCCTTTTAAAGAATAGATCAGTCAAACATTATTTTTATTTGAATAATATTTAATAAAAATTAAACATAAATAATACTTTATTTCATAGCATCCAAAAGAATACATTAAAATTAAAATTAAAAATTCTTCTTCTTTGACATCCACAAGAAGGCAATAGATAAAACCTTTGGCACTCAGTTAGCCGCCGAAGAACCTCAGCTTGAACCTTTGTTTCTTTCGCCCGACTGATTACCTAGAATTTCCTCCCCCCTTTTCTTCTTCTGCTCGCCCTCTTATAGATGCTCGGACGTAGAGAGAATGCGGCTTCCCAGTTGTTTCAGATCTGATTCAATGCCCGAACGGATGCGAAGAAATTGTGAAAAGATCACGGAAGGATTGCGGAAAGATTTCAAAAAGATTGCGAAGAGATTGTAGAAAGATTGCAGAGGGATTGGGCGTTGGCTATGGGAAATCACCATGGCCGAAGGCTTCCTTTTTCAATTCCATGGAATCAGAGACAATTTTGGTAATTTTCAATGTTGAGAAGCTTCTTGGCGGTGAGGAGCTTCTTGGTGAAGAAAATGGTCTCCGACGACCCTTGGGCGTCACTGGCATTCATCCGTGCTCATGTTCTATTTTGTAAAAAAAAAATACAATGAACTCGGCAAATGGTCTGCTGAGTTTGCTTTGAGATTCATACAATTAAAGATAAATCCTTGTAAATTCAATTCTAAGCTTGTTTTAAGTCCGATTTCAGTATAGTTTGAGTCGTTGGACTTCTAAAATCGAGCTCTTTAAGTTGATGAGGCTTTTTCTAAAATATTTTATAAAATAATTAAATAAAAATAATAAAGATAATTTAACCTATTAATTAATATACTTATGATGATTATTTGTGCATTTATCAGAAATCCTCCTAGAGAAGTATCTTTGATGCTTCTCCGTGTACACCCATCTCTTGCACAAGGTAGAGTTGAAGAAGGATGCGGAGGCCTCTCACACAAGGTAGAGAGAAGGGTTGCGGTTGAGTTGGCGGCCCAGGTGAAGTGGTTGGAGGCAAAGTTTGAAGAGTCAGAAATGCAGCTTGCTGAGGCTGATGCGAGAGTGATGAGAGCTAAGAAAAAATTTGTTAGGTTCGAGGTGAGGGTTGCTAAGCAGGAGACAAGGATCCATGTGGTCGAAGCCAAGGTGACTGAGCTAGAGTCGAAGGTTCAAGCGATTAAGGAGAGGGCATCCATAGCATCATTAGAGGTGGCTCTAGTTGAAGAGTGATGGGATTTTGGTGAACGGAGCACGAACAATGTGGTTAAGGAGTATAAGGTGTTAGCTAAGTTCAACTTCACTCTATTATAATGCTTGATCAAAGCTTACTTTGACACTTGGAAATATGACATAGCGGAGATTTTAGCCAGTATCCCGACCTTGACCTTTCGTTCATGAATATTTACTATGAGAGCTGAGAAGGAAGAGGCGAGTAATGGTGATGCTTTGATTGCTACAATGATGTAACATTGACTACAACCGAATGTGCTGCTCCGATCACTGCTGCAGTTACTGATCCGATCATTTCCCAAGGTACTGCTCTGACTGTTATTAAAATTGTCGTGCGGTTCGTTGACCCTACCATGTAGGAACCACCAACTATGGTCCTAGCTACAAAGCTAGAACCGGGCTTTCGTTTTGAGGTTGCTTTAAGATTGGTGTACTCGGTTGTCCCCGAGCATGATCTCAGCTGATCCCGGCATCTTCTCCATCTGTCTCCTTCCGATTCCCCTTCGTCACTGTCCGACGGCAAGGAGGATGGGGGTGGAGTCGACCTTCGAGTTATTAATTATGTAACTCTTCGTCCCCGAGCTTTTGTTTTGAGGTTGCTTTAAGATTGGTGTACTCGGTTGCTCGAGCTTGATCTCAGCTGATCCCCGGCGTCTTCTCTATCTGTCTCCTTCCAATTCCCCCCGTCATTGTTCCCTTCTGTCTGATGGCGCCTGATGCTGCTAAGGACCATCCGACGGAAAGGAGGATGGGGGTGGAGTCGACCTTCGAGTGGGTTTCATCGTCCCCATCTCCGGCGGAGGTTGCTACCCTGGAGTCCTGCTTTCTAGATATTGTCCAGATTCCGGTTTCGGACCTGGAAGATGAGATTGATAGCTGGGAGAATATGGCTATCATCGTCTGCACTTTCCACTGCTGGGTCCCCCCCGAAGCTTTCATCCGAGAATTCCAGCGCGCCGGCGTTCCTGGGGAATTCTAGATAGTCAGTCTGGCCTTCCGGTGCCACATCGTCAAATTCTCGGAACCCTGTGCAAAGGGAATGGTGCTTGGTAAGCCCTGACTGGTTAATGGTCAGCCTATCGCAGTGGAGAGCTGGAGAGCTAATTTCATCCCGGCCGAAGACGCTGTTGCGTCGATTCTCATTTGGATTCGGCTGCCAAATCTGCCTTTGGAGTATTGGTCGGAAGCAATCCTCTCTTCCATTCTTGCTCCAGCCGGTAGCTTCGTCTTCTCCGACCCTCCCACTATGGCGCGAAGCAGAGGTGGTTACGCGCGGGTCTGTGCTAGAGTTGACCTGCTGCGCTCGCTGCAGCCAGGTGTCCGGGTGAGGGGATCCAATGCTCCCTTCTAGCAACCGTTCGTCTACGAACAGTTGGAGGGGTTATGCTGCAATTGTGGAACCTTGCACCTCCGAGGCCACTGCAATCTTCAGCCGCAAGTAGCTTCATCTTCGTCCCTGGCTACCCCCTGTTTTGGGCGTTGGCTGGTGGCAGTTCGGCATCGGAAGGATTCTCCTGGGTCCCTGCCAGGTAGGAAGAAGAAGCCTGCTGCTTCCTCTGCTACTCCTCCTCATCCGGCTGCTCCTGGTTCGGTTGATTCAGTCCCGAATCCTGCTGTTCCAGGTGAGGAGTCGGTTGCAGATTGGTTGCAGATTACTCTGCTCATGGATCGGGGAAGACCAGGGTGGACTGGTCCGTCCCAGTAAAAATTGTTGGGTAATGGGCCAAAATAGACCCTAAATACCCTAATGGGCCTTGAAAGCCCATTACCGCCTTATGTGTGTGAATGAGAAATTGCGGGGACATTTAGTCCATATCGGAAAAATCAAGAAAGGAAGGTTCACTTATATGGAAACCACTTCCTTGAAGCTTAAGTTCCTTAGGCTCACCACAAGGAAGGTTCATTTATACGCATCACCCTCGCGCACGCGCGTGTGCGAAGGGCGCAATGGGTGCTTTGTAGGCGCACTTCGCACGTGCGCATCATCGCGAGGAGCTTTAAATTTTTTATAGATCAAGATGATCCGACGGTAGAGATTGATCGGATCAAGATGAGGGGCTGAGATCAATTGATCGATCGGATGAAGGGTCGAGATGTGGTGATTAAATCACAATCTTGATCACGATCCAATGGCTAACATCCGTCGGTTGACTAGTCAAGTTGACTAGTCAACAGGTCGGTTGGTTGACCAGTCAACCTGTCCATTCGATCGTACGGTTGTGATAAGCATCCGCTTATCTGATAACATGATCATCAGATTACAATGATGAAAAGGCTTATCAGGATAAGGATAGACTTATCTGATCGGCTGATCTTCAGATCACAGCCATGAAAAGGCTTATCCTATAGCCTGATCTGAATATCACAATGTCTAAAGGGCATATCAAGGGTGATAAGCCCTTAACCCTCACATCCTTTGATAAAGAATTTAAATTTAATTCGTAGGGTTACTTCCAAGGGGCGTAGGGTTGCTTCCAAGGGGCGTAAGGTTGCTTCCAAGGGGCACCTAAAAACATATAAATAGGACCCTAGACCCTCTCATTTCAATCATCCCAAGCCATTCCGAATTGAGTTCAATTTGAATCAATTCTAGTCTTCTTCTCTCTTAGGCATTTGCATACTTTTCTAAGGATAGTATAGCAATAGTGCATTGAAAAGAGAGTAGCATTCTTGGTTCGAAAGTTTTGGTGAATTGTAGTGCTGCTTTCATCAAAAGGAGACTGTTGTATCCTAGGAGACAATCGTCATACTGACCGTAAGCACCATTGCGGGACGAAATTGTCTTAAGGACATAGAGTGAAACTCTAGCCTCAGTCTAATTCATTAGTTAGCCATCATCTGCAGACATACCCACCACTACAAAAATTGCCCGCCGGAGACGCTCTAAAGCTGGTAAGGTTCAATTCTCTCCTCGGCTCACTGTGATGTTGGGGAGATTGAAGGAACGCCCATGGAGGATTCTATGGCTCTGGATGGCAAGCGTGCTGGTTTGTCTGATACAGCTACAGTTGGAAATGGGAAGAAAAAGGACTGTGCCGGCTTAGCTAGTTCTGCTGGGCAGTCCAAAGGCTCTCTGTCTGTTGATCAGACATTGCTTAAAGGGTCTCAGAATGTTCAAACATCCAACCCTTTTTCCATTCTAGACTTTGATACTTTGCTCGGATCCCCTTCGGACCATCGGTATGTTAACCCGGGTCCTATGAAGAGAGCTAAACCGGAAGAATCTTTAACCCATCGGACTATCCCAAAACCTGTCAAACAAAAGGGGAAGTCTACCTTGGGTAAAGTTAATCTTCCAGTCAGGCAGTCAACTGCATTGGACGCTGGGCCTCTGCCTGGTTCGACTAGTCAGCCACCGGAGCATCAAGAGTATGTTCAAGCTGTGCGGCCCGAGGTGGTGTCTTTTGAGGGCCGTAGTCATGAGACTATTGTATACAGTCTAAAGATGGCTATTCTGGGTCAGGGTACGAACTCCTCACTCTCGGTTGATGGTCCGATGATTGAGGCTGAGAGGGTAATGGAGACAGAAGCTCTAGAGCCAATTGGCAGCTCCCTTTCATTTGGGAGTTATGCTAATGGTAGTTTGGCGGAGGACTCGACTATGTCCCAGTCCCCACCTATGTCTCATTTCGAGCCTCTTTTCAAAGATTGGTTCAGCTTTATCAATTTGATATTTGTGTTCTTCTGGAAATCTGACTATTAGGGGACAGCTTGGTTTCCTTGAGGAGACAGATTGACCGAACTTGGTCTTCTTATACAGTGGAGTCGGTGGGCCTGTCTGAAAGAATTTTAGCTATTTGGCGCAATTCCTCTATCAGAGTTGATGATTTTCATCACTGCAATCAACAGGTGTCTCTTGTTGTCTCTAAGGGGAATTCTGCCCCCATGCTTCTGTCTGGAGTTTATGCTAGTGCCGACTTCCGAGAAAGGAGAGTTCTATGGGATGAACTTCTTTCCCTTCTTGCGCATGGTCTTCCTGCCTTAGTTGCTGGTGATTTTAACTACATCACTGAGACGAATGAGAAGAGAGGTGGAAGACAGGTTGGAGGCTCAGTGGAGATCTCTGAGTTCAGATCTTTCATCTCTTATGCTGGATTGTTTGATTTGGGATTCTCAGGTCCCCAGTTTACTTGGTGCAATAATCGTCAAGGCTCAGCTCGAGTGTGGGAGAGATTGGATAGGGCTATGGCCTCTTCCCAATGGCTTCATAAGTTTCCATCAACTACTGTTACTCATCTTCCCAGGATTGCCTCAGACCACTGCCCCATCCTGGTTACCACTGAGGTTATCTCTCAGTTTCAGAGGCAGTTCCATTTCGAGCAATTCTGGTCTTCTTATTCCTTGGCTCGAACTATTATTGCTCGGGTTTGGCATCTGCCAGTTAGAGGCAATGCTATCTACAAATTATCTAGGCGGTTGGAATTGCTTAGGCGCAGACTGTCTAGGTGGAACAGAGAGGAGGTCGGGCATATCCTGAGGCAAGTTGAGGGGGTGGAAGCGGACATTGTTTATCTTCAGGCCAAGGAAGCTCAGGATGGTTCTCTTTCTGATGGTGATTTCTTTACTCTCCAAGCTAAGCTTGCTATTCATCATACTCTCCTTCAACAACAGGAGACCTATTGGAGACAACGGTCTAGGTTCCAGTGGATTCAGAAAGGGGACCGTAACATCAGATTTTTTCATCAATCTACCTTGAAGCGTCATGCAGCTAATCGGATTCAGCGTCTGGTAGATGATGAAGGGAGATCTCTGGAGGATATCCAAGTTATTCGTGATCGGCTGATTCAGTTCTTTCAGTTGAGGTGGACCGAACATTCTGGTATCGGTGCTCCGATTCAGCAGGTATCCTCTTCGAAGAAGGTCACTGCCTAGGAGAATGATTTTCTTGTTAGGACAATCCGAGAGGAGGAGATTCGGTAGGCTCTTTGGGATCTTGGGCCTAATAAGGCTCCGGGGCCTGATGGTTTCCTGCCTTTTTTCTTCCAGCATTATTGGACCATTGTTGCTTCTGAGGTGGTTCAGGCTATTCAGACTGTTTTTCATTCTCAGTCCATGCCTGCTGATTGGAATAGGACTTTCATCACTCTTGTGCCCAAGCATTCTGACGCTTCTATCCCCCAGCATTATCGACCCATCAGCTTGTGTACTGCCTTGTATAAGGTTTGTGCTCGTATATTAGTTAACCGTCTAAGGGGGTTGATTCCCTGTCTTATTTCTGATGAGCAAGGGGCTTTTATTAAAGGGCGTATTATCTCAAATAATGTCACTATAGCCCAAGAATTCATGTATGATCTCCAGAAAGCTCCTGCTAGACAGTGCCTTATGGCAATCAAGCTAGATATGGAGCAAGCTTATGATAGGATGAGCTCGATTTTTCTGCATCACACTCTCCTTGAATTTGGGTTTGATAGTCTATTCATAGCTTGGATTATGGCTTGCATTTGGTTGCCATCCTTCTCGCTGATAATCAATGGCAGTCATTCTGATTTCTTTCATTCATCTGTCGGGCTTCGGCAGGGATGCCCATTATCCCCTTTTTTGTTCATATTGGCGGCCGATGATATCTCTCGAGTGCTTCATCAGGCAGAGTATGATTGTCGCATTGTCCCCTTCATGTCAGGTCCCCAGGGTCCCTCGGTTTTGCATCTTTTGTATGCTGATGACTGCATTTTGCTAGGGCAGGCTACTATTCGGAATGTGTCCATTTTTGCCTCTATTGTTCAGTGTTATTGCCATGCTTCTGGTCAAAAGGTTAATCTTCACATGTCTATTATATGTTTTAGCCCTAAGACCAGAAGGTATACTAAGGAAGCCATTATGCAGACTCTGGGCATATTTACTCAGGCTGATCGTCTTCAGTACCTTGGCATTCCTATTACGGGAAGGCGTCCCCACATCAATGATTATGGTGATATCATTCGGCAGGTTCACGATCGCATCGATGGTTGGCATGTTACTTCATTATCTATGATGGAGAGGTTTATCCTTATTCGATCAGTTCTGACTTCTCTTCCGTTGCATCTTCTCTCCAATACTGCTATCCCGTTGACCTATTTAAGGAGGATTAGAGATGCTTTTGGGACTTTTTGTGGGCTTCTATGTAGGATGGTCATGGTACTCATCTGCTAGCTTGGGATAGTGTTTGTATGCCTATTCATGAAGGTGGCCTCGGCATTCAGTCTCTAACTGTCCGGAGAGAGGCTCTACTTGTTCGCCATGCTTCTCGATTCCTACTTGACCCACACTGCTTCTGGAGTTCCTTCATGCAGGCTAGATATAGAGATTGGAACCCCTCTATGGACCATCAGACCTCTCGTGTGCATTCTCCCTTTTGGAAGGAGGTCTATCGTCATGCTCCGATTATCATGTCTAGCACCTCATGGATGATAGGTGATGGCTCTATGGTTGACTTTCTCCATGACCGGTGGATTGCTGACCTTCCCCTCTTTCGTTGGCCTACATTCACTAGTATTGATATCCCTAGCAGTATGAGGGTGAAGGATCTAATCTCCTATGATTCTTTCGGTTGGCACTTCCCTACAGTTACCCGGCTCTTTGGAGAGGAGCTAGCTCGACGGATCCTTGCTATTCCGCTTATGCAGGGGAACATTTCTGATATCAGATTATGGCACCATTCCTGCATGCCTTGGGCACCCTCCAGGGACTTAATGAGTATCTATAGACCTCCTCCGCATTATGTGGTGGCTGCAGAATGGGTGTGGAAACTCCCTATTCCTCCCAGGATTCAGCTTTTTGTTTGGAAGCGGGACTGCATTCCAACCTGTTCCAACCTCTCTGGTAGGGGCCTTCATATCCAGACTATCTGCCCTTTGTGTGGTCAGGAGGACGAAACTACTGATCATGTTTTATTTGCTTGCCCCAGAGTCAGGCGGATCTGGCAAAGTGTGGGCTATGTATGTAGACCTGATACGGCGGACTACCTGTGATCTGGATTCTTGCACATCCTTCGGCAGGGTAGACAGCAGCAGATTGGTCTACGGGCTGCGACTGCTTATCATATATGGTTATCTCAGAACCTCCTCATCTTTACTAATGAGGTCATATCTTCTTTTAGTATTGTTCGGAAAGCCAGGCTATTTTCGGCTGACTTCTCTCGTCATCGTAATCTTCCTATCATTGGCAGCCCTGGCCACTGGGGATCCCCTGCTGCTACGGCAGCGGATCGGCATACGGTCTTCATCTCTTGGGAGCCCTCCCTCCAGGGTTTGTAAAAATTAATTTTGATGGGAGTGTCCGAGGTAGGCTTGCTGGCTCTGCTTTTGTGATCAAAGGGCATGGTGGCGAGCTGTTGGTGGCTGGAGGTTTTGGCAGTCTTGATTCCTCGGTCCCCTTGGCCGAGCTCTATGCCGCATGGGCTGGAGTTCTATATGCTAGTAGGACCCTGCATGCTCTTCACCTGATTATTGAGGGAGATTCTCTTTCAGTTATCCACTGGATTCAGAAGGATATCTGTACTCAAGCTCCAGTCAATCCTCTGCTCCTTGACATTTGGGCCATTTTGCGGGATGCTGTCAGTGTCCAGATCCGACACGTCTATCGCGAAGCCAATGCTGCAGCAGACTGGGTAGCGGCGGCAGTTGCTCAACATGCAGGCTATAGGGTATGGGTACAGGATGATCCCTGTCCTACTGTTTTTAATCAAATATTGTATTCTGATAATTCTGGGCTGACTCGCACTAGAATTGTGTGATCGCCCTTCTGTACCAAAAAAAAGGATGTCCTCCCAGTGAATGATGTGGCTGATAAAGGTGGAGAGGTTTTACAATTATTGAGGTTGAGGCTATAGATGCCTGAGCTCCCCTTGAACTTCTTTTCTTTTATTTTGCTTCCCTCTTTTTGTATTTTATTTTTTTTATAAGAGTTTTATTTTTTAGGTTAATTGAAGGGTACATTTTTTTACACTGTAGCCTTTTATGTGTTTGTTATAGTTGTAAAAATTATTTCTACCAAATTGTCAGCTTGATCTCTCATAGCTTTTGGTTTAAGTAGATTCTTCCATCAGGCTACCCTGAAGCGGCGTGCTGTTAATAGAATTCGGAGGCTTGTGGATATAGAGGGGCAAGGCCATGAGGATTATCAGTCTATTCGGGATCTGCTTCTTCATTTCTTTCAGTCTAGATGGGCTGACTCCTCTGGTAATGGTGATCCGGTTGTCAGAGTTCCTGACTCCAGGAGAGTCTCTTCTCAGGACAATGATAAGCTGTGTAGGCCGATCACTGCTGAGGAAATTCGGATGGCTCTGTGGGAGCTTGGACCGGAAAAGGCCCCTGGGCCAGATGGATTTCCCCCCCTTTTCTATCGCCACTACTGGGACATTGTTGGTCAGGAGGTGATTCAGGCTGTTCAAATTGTCTTCCATTCGAAGCAGATTCCCTTGGATTGGAATCGGACTCTTGTTACGCTTGTGCCTAAACGGTCCGATGCATCTCTTCCTCAGCACTTCAGACCTATCAGCCTCTGTACTACCCTGTATAAAATTTGTGCTCGCCTCTTGGTTGGTCGTCTTCGGCTTGTTATCCCCCGTATTATTTCTTTGGAGCAGGGGGCTTTTATTCGAGGGCGTTCTATTTCGGACAACGTCCTCATTGCTCAGGAATTCATGCATGATCTCCAAAGAGCTCCTGGGAAAAGATGTCTTATGGCAGTGAAACTTGATATGGAAAGAGCTTATGATAGAGTGAGCTGGGCCTTTCTGGAACGGTCTCTTCAGGAATTCGGATTTGCTGATCTCTTTATTGAGTGGATTATGGCTTGCATTCTGAGACCGTCCTTTTCTCTGCTTATCAATGGGAGTCCTACTGAGTTTTTCCACTCTTCGGTGGGTCTGAGACAGGGGTGCCCACTATCTCCTTTGTTATTTATTCTTGCTGTGGATGATCTTTCTCGTGCTTTCCATCAGGCTCAGCAGGATCGTCGGATTGTCCCGTTCATGGCCGGGAGTGAGGGCCCTCTGATTTCTCACCTTCTTTTCGCCGATGACTGCATCCTTTTGGGGAAGGCCTCTATTGATAATGCTGCCTCTTTTCACTCTATTCTGCAGCGTTATTGTCAAGCTTCGGGCCAAAGAGTTAATTTTCTTAAATCATCTATCTGTTTTAGTCCGAAGACCCCCAGATCTATTAAGCAAGCTATTATTGAGCTATCTGGTATCACCTCTATGACGGACCGTCTTATGTATTTGGGGATCCCTATTACCGGTAGACGGGCCCGTTGTTCTGACTATGCTGAGATAGAGAGACGGATCCGCCAGCGTACTGATGGATGGCCAGTTACTAGCCTTTCTATGATGGCCAGGGTCACCATCATTCGCTCTATCCTCTCTTCTATTCCAGTTTACCTCCTATCCAATACTGTCATGCCGATCACCTGCCTGAGAAGGATTGATAGATGCTTCAGAGATTTCCTTTGGGCTTCGATGCAGGAGGGTCATGGTATTCACCTATTATCTTGGGATAGGGTTTGTATGCCTATCTATGAAGGTGGTTTGGGGATTCAGCCTTTGATTGCTAGAAGGGAAGCTCTTCTTGCTCGGCACGCTTCACGATTCCTCCTGGAGCCTCAGTGTTTATGGAGTTCTGTGATGCATGCGAGATACGGAGACTGGGCTCCTGGCTCGACCATTATGCCGCCCGGGGCTCTTCGTCCTTTTGGAAGCAGATCTGTAGTCATAGCCAGGCCATCATGAACAACATTTCGTGGCTGATTGGTGATGGTTCTTTGATTGATGTTGTCAAGGATGCCTGGATTTCTGAGCTCCCTCTCATGCGTTGGCCCACCTATATCAGTATGGATGTCCCCCCCAATCTCAGGGTTAAGGATTTGATTTCCTTAAACCCCCTCTCCTGGCATATTCCTTCGGTGACCCGCTTGTTTGGAGCAGAGTTGTCTTCTCGGATTATCTCGCTTCCTCTCATGGCTGGCTGTGTTGCAGATTCCAGGGTTTGGCAGAGATCTTGCTTTCCCAAGGCCCCCATTAGAGATCTTCTGGATATGTTCAGGCCACAGGCGCAGTGTACGAAGGATGCTCGCTGGATCTGGAAGCTTCCTATTCTTCCCAGGGTTCAGCTCTTCATCTGGAAGCTTCTTTGGGACTGCCTTCCGACTTGCCTTCTCCTATCCCGGAGGGGTCTGTCTATCCAGCCGACTTGCCCTCTGTGCAGTCAGGCGGAGGAATCTCTGGACCATGCTATATTTTATTGCCCCAGAGCGAGACGGATATGGGTTCTCATGGGTTACCCTAGGAGAGCTGATATTATGGCTGATTTGCGATCCTCTTTCTTTAAGGAGATCCGGTATGGCCCTCTGAATAAGCGTGGTCTTTGGTCTGCCACTGCTTATCACATATGGCTTTCGAGGAATCAGATCATCTTCACCAACGACAGATTCTCTTATCACAGAGTTGTGAGGCAGATCAGACTGTTGTCTTCGGACTGTGCCCGGGGCTCTAGTGCTGTTGATGTTGACCCCTCTGGCCTCTGGGGCTCCCCTGCTGTCTTGACAGCGAACCGGTGTTCGGTTTTCTTCTCTTGGGAGCCCCCACCTCCAGGGTATGTCAAAATCAATTTTGATGGGAGTGTCCGTTATAGAGCTGCTGGCTCTGCTTTTATCATTCGTGGGCATCAGGGTGATCTCTTAGCGGCGGGAGGCTTTGGTACCCTCGACTCATCTGTTCCTATGTCGGAGCTCATTGGTGCGTGGGGGGGTCTCTCGTATGCTATCAGAACTCTCAAGGCCCATAAGATTATGATTGAGGGGGATTCTATGACTGTCATCTCCTGGTTGTTGAGGGACAGCTGTTTGGATATTCCCTCAAATCCGATCTTGTTGGACTGCCGGTCCATGTTGAGGGAAATCAGTCTGTTCAGATCCGCCATATCTTCCGTGAGGCCAATGCGGCGGCAGACTGGGTGGCTTCCTTTGTAGCTCAGCATGCGGGACCATGGACTTGGAGCCCTGCGGACCCCTGCCCGATCCTTCTCCAGCAGATTTTATATTCAGATGTATCTGGGTTGATTCATATGAGGAGTGTATGATCGCCCGTTTTGTAACAAAAAAAAAAAAAAAAAAACAATGGGCTCTTCCATCTTCAAGCATCTTGTTCATTTTAGGTGTTTTCCTTAGGGTCATCTTTACACCATCTCACAAGAATAAGTCAATTGGTCATCCCTCTGTCAGGGAAATTATGCTTCTCCTCTTAGTTAGGTGAGGTTGTTGATAGAACTAACTCTCCCTTTTTCCCAAGATAAGTTTTCTAGATGGGTTTACTCTTTGGTCGAGTAGATCATCTCTTTTTTTTTCTTCACGAGAAGAGTTTTTTTGAATAGGTCTAATGGTCTGCCCTCTTTTCCTTATGAGGAGAGTTTTCTCAGCAATGCCAACTCTTTAGCATAATGGACTTCATTTTTTTTTAAGTGAGAAAAGTTTTTCTCATAAGTATTATAATTCATTCTCTTTCTCTCAAGAAGAGTTCTTTCAGATTGGCTGGCTCTGTAACGAAGCAAGCATCCTTCTCTTTCTAAATAAGAAGATACTTTTAAGTAGCTTTTTGATGATCTACTCTTTCTTTCTTTTATAGAAAGTTTTTTCAGCCAAACTGGCTCTCTAGCAAAGTGGATATATTTATCTTTCGTGGTGAGAAGAGTTCTTCTAAGTGATTTTTTAGTAATCTGCTTTCTCTTTCTTTCAAGTAGAATTCTTTTAGGAAGGTTGACTCTATTTCTTTTCGGCAGGTTTTTTGGTGATCTGTTCTATCTTTCGAGTGGTCTTTTGGTGATTTACTTTTTCTTTCTCTTGAGAAGAGTTTTTCTAAATGGATTAGCTATCTTGTGAAGCAGAACTTCTATTTTTCGATAATGAGAGTTTTTTAAAGAAGCTTTCTAATGGTCTACTCTCTCTTTTTTTTTTTTTTTCTGAGAAGAGTTTTTCAAGCAGTTTTTTTGGTGATTTGCTATTTTTTTTTTTTAAGAAAAGTTCTTCTAGACAGATCAACTTTTTGTAAAAGACCTCTTCTTTTTTAGTAAGAAGAATTATTTTAACCAGTTTTCTAATGATCTATTTTTTTTTTTATTTCTTGAAGAGAATCCTTTCAAGTAGGTTGATACTTCAATAAAGCAGACCTTTCCCTCTTTGTTCATGAGAAGAGTTTTTTTTTATAGTAGGGCTAGCGATGGAGTCCCCTAAGCTTGCATGCCCTGGCTAATCTATGATCCTTGTTTATCTTTAAGGACGACCAGCTCTTGATGTAGGGCATTTAAAATGTATTTTTTGTTGGTGGCTGTGCACTTTAATCTCTTAACCCTATGGCTCGTCTTTGCTACCTTTTGTCCATGAACAAAGGTCAAATAATACCTCTTCGACTTTTTTATGATGCTTCGAAACCTACCATGTGCCATTCCTACATGCTCGAAGACTCCATTGCATTCATTAGCCTCAAAAACCTATGGGACATCTCGTCTTCCATGGGCTTTTCTTAAGGGCCTATTTAAGGAGGGTTCGAGAACTCATCTACCTCATCCTTGAGCCTTCTTCGTATCTACAAAGCTTTTTGAAGATGGTAGATTAGCCTTGATGGACCATTGAGAACCAAGAAATCCAGAGGTTATATGCCATTGGACTAATATAGGAGTTAGTGACATCTTTGTATGCAAGTAGGTATATAGTTAATATATATGCATGCCTATGTGTGTGCATGCATGCACGTGCATGCGTGTGTGTATATATATGTATGTATATATATATATATATATGTATGTATATATATATATATGTATATGCATATATGTATATATGTATATATGCATATATATATATATATATATGCATATATGTATATATATATATATGCATATATATATATATATATATGCATATATGTATATATATATATATATATATATATATATATATATATATATATATTATATATCTTTCACATAGATAAACTTAAATATATTAAATATAAATTAAGCATAGAAATGAGATGTTAATAAATTGAGTCTAGAGAATTTAAGAAGCCTTTTATGCTTTTCTTCTAAAATAGGATGAAGAAAAGTTGAATACATGATTATCATACCACGTATACATGACTTAAATGTTATTTAAATCATTAAAATTTCAATGATAGGCATTTTATTATGTCTTTAAATATTATTTAAATGTGAAAAGTATGGAAATGAAGCATTGGTAAATTAAAATGCCATGAACCTAAGGAGTTTGGTGTACCTTTTTCTAAGATGAGATTACATTTTAACAATAAAAAATTAAAATATAAGAAATGGGTTAATTTTTATTTTAAATTTAACAAGAAAATAATAAATAAAATTTAATCTTGCAATACTAACTCTATATAACTTAATAGTTATATTTTTTTGGTCTTATAGCATATCAATAGAAACATATTATCAAAGAATCATCAATCATGCTTGTACCCATGCATTCCAAAAGAATACACCTAGCCATGATAAGGACTAAACTCCATTATTCCTATAGTGAATTGAATCATGAGTAATGCAAAATGCAATAAAATGGTCTGTCCTTCTATGATTCATTATTTATAGTAAGGCCTAAATTTTATGTTTCCTTATAAATAGAACTACTTTAAGATCAATTTGTGAATTATTGAAAATTTAATAAGTATAATGACAGGTCCCTATGGTTAACTAGCTATGTTAAGATCAAATATTCGTAATTTTAAATAGTAATCATGAAATAATGTTATAACTACTACTTGAAACATGCGCACACATAGAGAGACTAGGATTCAGTTGCTTAGATCTCAAATCTAATCACATCATGATGGTATGTTGAGGGTCCAACATTGATGATCTACAATCTCTAAATTACTTACAAACCAAAAATCAAGTGAATCGGAGACTCTTAACTTATCCATCAAGTAGTTAAAAATTAGGTAATTTCAATATACAAATAATACATATGTTTGAATCATTTGATGCTTAAACAGGAGATCTTTTAGTCAAATAATTTTTGCATATATAAGTAGTTTAGAGATATAGTAAATCACATTTGATAGTTTGAATCATCGATGTTAAACCCTATTATCCTATCATGACTTGATATAGAGATCCACTCAATAGATCTTAATTAACTATGAGAACTCATATTGATGTATGCTTAGTACTGGATTAGTTATGCATCCAGTGAATCTTGGGTACATATATAGGGTAAGAGATTGTAAATAATATTTTTTATTAATCATTTTTAATAAGATTTTAAATTATTATAATTGGTATCAAAATGAACTCAGTCCATCACTCATAAAAATTAGGAAGCATTGTATATGGATTTTTTTGGGATTAATCACCGGTCATAATTGATAACTGTGATTGAATTTAATAATGAAATTTATGATTAAATTAATTTGATTGGGTATGGATCTTTGAATAATAAGGTGCTAGGAGTTAAAGGGGACGAGTACACAGGAGCCCATGTTTTTGTGTGGTAAATGGTATATATGTCACAGAGAGAGAGAGAGAGAGAGAGAGAGAGAGAGACTCAGGCAATAATTCTGGTCAGCAAGTGCATCATCATCAAAATTCTAGAAAGTGGATTAATTCCTTGGTAGTTTAGTCACTTTGCCCAGGGTCCCAGTCCTTCTGGACGACGGTGCAATTCCTATCAAGTTGGTGAACTGAAGCTAATGACCACGGTCCAGTTCTATTTCAGTTGATAGTTTGATGTTAATTGGCATCTATTTGAGTTGATAGACTGATGTTAACTGAGATGCCAACCCCTGTTTCAGTTCGGCTCGGCATGGCTTCCTAACAGTAGACCAGGTCTGCGACTGCAACTTCATTAACTAAAAAACAAAAGAGGAGCTCGAATGATGCGACTCAAGGCTAGAGTTGAATGAAATGATTCAACGGAGAGGACTGAACTAACTGGCATCCATCTTGGGTTGCTGTCTATTGTTCGTTGGGAGGCCTTTCTGTGGATGCCTATTGTTCAATCAAGAGGATGTCTCCAGCTGAGACACTGATTGCCAAAGGGATGTAAACTGGGAACCATAGTACTGCTGTTAGCTGTACGGCATGACATGAGTATTTTTCGATTGTGTTTTCAAGTAGTGATAAGGAAAAGAGGAAAAAATCTTCGGAACTTGCAGGAACGTCAAATAAAACGTTGCCAAGGAACAAACAATGCAAAATAGATCATTTAGCTAGAGCATTGTTATCGCGCTTCGGCCGCTTATTTACCCCTGATAAATATTTTGGTGGTTCCAAAGGGAATTATAGCTTTCATGTTCATCAGATTCCTTTCTCTTTTGCTATAAAAAGGTTCTTTTATTATTTTCGCTTACCATCCACAATAATGCATGAATATAGATAGAACCCACGGATATAAGTTTTGGTACAGCCAATAATTTTTCATTTCACAACTTTATCCTCTATTTGAGTTGATAAATTTATAGATGTGATACTATACACTTTCCACTTATCTTAGTTCTTTTAATTCTATGGTTATTAAACCTTCTTTTCTTTGCTATGAAAAAACTCTCTTATTATTTTCACTTACCATTGATAATGCATGAAGAAAGATAGGACCCACGAATATAAACTTTTATATAACTAATAATTTTCTATATCATAAGATTACCTGTTATTTGAGTTGATAAATTTATCGGCGTGATGCCATACACTTTATTTTATCGTGCTCTTATGTCAATTTAGGCAAAACAAATACCCATCTTAGTTTTTAAAATTCCATGGTTATTAAACCTCCTTTCCCTTTCGTTATAGAAAAAGTCTCTTATTGTTTTCGCTTACCATCAATAATAATGTATGAAGAAAGATATAACCCATGAATATAAGCTTTAGGTAATGTTTGATAGAAAAAACATTATTCATGGATAAGTGTACGGGATAGAGTTTGTCCCTTGGCTATCCCTAGGGATATTCCTTGACTATCCCATTGATAATGCAAAAAAGTAAATTCATAAGATAACTTTTTTTTTAGGGATAACCAGCTATTCTTGCATTCTCTAGGGAATAAATTGAGGGGATATCCCATGGTTAACCATGGATTATCCCTTTGGTTAACTTTATTCCCAGCTATCCCTTATAGTTATGGCTTTTGGGAATAAGAAGGGATATCCAGGGGATATCCCCTCTTATCCCCTATTTCAAACACTACCTTAGTGTAGCCAATAATCTTTCATACCATAGGTTGTTCGTTATTGAGTTGATAAATTTTTTTGTGTGATGGTATGCACTTTGTTTTATTGTGCTCCGATTGCTGGTTATCTCAAAATGAATTTGAGATATTTGCGAAAGCTAGATAAGGATCAAATCGCATATCTTAAAAAAAATGTATTTAGCAATTTATACCCATATTAATTTAATAAAAAAAAATAAAGAGATTAAGAAATTAACCTTTCGTCGAATATCTTGAACTTCGCCAACACCATTATGATTATCTTGAACTTCGCCAACACCATTATGATGAACACGGATGAGTGGGCATTTCTGATTTGGATTGAGATCATACAACTAAGTTTATTTATTCACTTTATATTTTAACTCATGAAACAAAATAAAGATAAAGGAGAAAACTCTATGTCTCGTGAATCTTATATTCTGAGAGAATAATAACTACCATCCTTTTTTTAATTAATTAATTAAAATGTTAAGATAACTTTAACTCTTGGAGATTACTTTAACGTGGGGTGTCTGTTGGCCCAGATGGCAACCCAAGAGGGGGGGGTGAATTGGGTTCTTAAAAATTGAAGACTTTTTGAAATGTTTTAAACAAATTAACTCAAGATGTGCAAGTGAGAGAAATTAACTTATAAGCAATGCACAAACAGAAATATAAGAGAGATAGAGTGAGAGACAAATGAGCACGACAAACACAAGAAGATTTTATAGTGGTTCGGTGCAACCAGCACCTACGTCCACTCCCAAGATTCACTTGGGTCCACACTATAATCTCCCTAGATTACAGCCGAGTTATTTTACAAGCTCACAACTCAAACTTGTTGTTTTTCTGGGATCACAACGAACCCAGCCGGTTTTACACGGGCTTACCAGCACAAAACCCAACTCGTTGTTTTTAACGGGATCACAACGAACCCAACCCGTAAGCTATCCCAAGCTTACCATGAGGTACAACTACCTCCACTGATTCAATCCACTGATTGAATCAGTACACAAGAAAATAATTTAGAGTTTAAATACAAACAGCTCCTCTAGAGCAGAATAATCAAAATAAAGCTTAGGTTTAGAAAAGCCTGATTGAATAAGCTTGAATGCAGGCTTGGCTTCTTTGCTTCTCTTCTCCAACTCCTTTGAAGTGTGGAATCAGGCCTCAGCACAGATTCTCCTAGCTTTGGGGCTTTTGGATGTTGGTTGAAGCTTTTCTTCTTTTTCTTCTAGGTTGGAAGATCTTGATATTGCTCTTGGTTGCTTTGGGATCTCCTCTTGAACTTTTGTTGATTGTAGCTCTGGAGCACACGAATCTCTCTCTTTGATTTCACTCCTTTTGAATCTCTTTTCTTGACTCAAATGATTTTTCCAATGAAGCTCTGTTTTTTCCTCTTTTTGAAAGATTTTCTTTTCTCTCTTTTCACCACTCTATTGTTGTCTTTGATTTGAAAAGAGCTCCTCTATTTATAGATTCTGCAAAAATATATCCGTTAGAAACACAAAAATATAGCCGTTATTTAAAAATATTACCGTTGGGGCTGACGTGTCGCCGTGAAAAATTGCGCCCAGAATTTCGCGGAGTCGACTCGAGCACTGTGGGAGTCGGCTCGAAGTCGATTACTAAAAATAGAAACATTTTAAACGTTAGAGGGTCGACTCGCGAAGAACCAAAGTGTTGGCTCCCGACAGTCGGGGGTCGACTCGAAGAAAATGGGGAGTCGACTCGAGAAGCGCTCAAAAAACATGCTTTCTGTTGTTTGAGTGGAGTCGGCTCGCACAGTCCAGGAGTCGGCTCGCACAGAGTCAGGGGTCAACTCTTAAAATCCAAGGGTCGACTCGAGAAAATCAGAAAACTCTGTTACTAACTGGAGTCGACTCTGAAACTCTAGAGTCGGCTCCGGAACGTATCAAAAATCAGAAATTTTCTTGATTGACTTTGAAATTCGTTCCAGAATAATTTTAAATGATATTTTAACTTGAATACAATAAATATGACATTAAGCATGAATTCAAGACATGTTTCAAGAAATCATTGATTGAAATATAACATGTAAAAATTTCTTTTTGAAATCTTAAATATAGAGCTTGAAACTTCTTTTTCAAATTGATTCAAAACTCAGTGAATTTAAACATTGAGAGTCCATTGCTTTCATTTTGAATAAGCTCAAGGTTTTTGATAAATAAACTCATTATTTCCTTTAAAATACTCATGGCTTTTGGAAATCATCAAAATCAATAAAGTTGGGGTAATTAAATAATTACAATCTCCCAAATTTCTCAACAGTGTCCCATATATCTATCCAACAATCAATTGTTGGTTTCTTTTGATATCTTTATCATGGGATGATATCAAAGAGAGAAAATCTCTCCAATAATCTCATATATTTCTTCAATAATAATAACTTCTACATGGACTTTCCTTGTGGAACATGCCTGCGATGTGTTCCCTAGCACACTATATAATTTTTAATTTAAAATAATTTTAAATTTATTTTTAAATAATTATATTATTTAAAATAGAAATTAATCCAATTAATTTATGTGTTTAAATTAATTTAGAATTCTCAATTCCAAATTAATAACTCAATCCAACATATCATAAAGTTCAAATAATTTAATGGAGCTGGAGAAACTATGGACATTATAATTTTAAGCTTTAATAATTTTAACATTTAATTAATACCTTAATTAAAATATTAAAATTATTAATTCTAAATTACTTCACTAAAAATTTGAAACTACACTCTTAAAATTATAAAATTAATTATATTCAAAAGGATTTGGATTGTCGATTGATATAGTCACTACATATAAAAGCTAGGCATTTTTCGTTAACCTCTTTAATTATATCTTTCTCTATAAGTACCATTGATTCTATAATAAATAATATATTTATTATCTAATCATAAATTGAGCGCTCTTATTATTTAAGCCCCAAATCAATACTTATGAAAACTATCTGACATCTTTACGAAGAAATGGATTTTATCTTGTATATTAATATTTTTGGCTACTAATGTTATTATATTTTCAATATACCAAGAATTTGACACTATATTTCTGTGTCATTACTCGGCATATCAAAAAATATAATAAAATAAATAAGAGTCTATTAATTACTTAGAATTAAGATTGATTCATATATGACCATCATTGATTAGTTTTGAATGCTTTATTAGAGATTCATAATTAATCGCATTCATGTCCTATATAATCAAATTATATAAAGCGCTTTCATTACGATAATCTTATTATCAACAATCCAGATAAAATTGTTTCATTCAGAATATAATGAACCGCGCTAGTAATTTTAAATTAAAAATTCTAACTTTAATTTATAATTACGGATAGACTTATATTATTTTACTTTAAATATTATCCTCTGTATATAATACTTATATACAATATTTAAAGTCACATTTAAGTAATCTAGAAATTTTTGATATTTATAAAGCATCAAAACATGCATGCAAAAATAATATTAAATTTTTTTTCAAATTAATAAATCTTATTTTTTTATGGGCACATATCCCAACAATCTCCCACTTGCCCTAAAGCAAATGAGACATGTCTCTAAATCCCATTCCATTTGTTTATAGATACAAGGTTTACCTAAATTTTGTTCAAAATCATAAGATTTTATGGCTTCATTAAATATGATGTTCCAAGATTTAGAAGCTTGCTTAAGTCCATAAATGAACCTTTGCAATTTGCAGACTTTCTGCTCTTGGCCTTTAACCACAAAATCCTCTTGTTGGACCATATAAATAGTTTTTTCAAGATGGTCATTCAAAAATGCCGTCTTGACATCCATTTGCCATATCTTATAATCATAATGAGTAACAATGGACAAGAGAATCCGAATAAATTTTAGTATGGCTACTGACTAAAAAGCATTCTCATAGCCTACTCCTTCCTTTTGGATAAAACCCTTTGCCACCAACCTAGCCTTGAAAGTCTCTACTTTCCCATCAGCTTCTCTCTTTTCTTATAGATCCATTTGCAATCAATAGGTTTAACATCTTCTGGTAGATCTACAAGCTCCCAGACTGAATTGGAATACATTGACTCCATTTCGAGTTTCATGGCTTCCTGCCATTTCTCTTGATCAACATCCTTCATTGCCATCTTGTATGTCAATGGATCATTATCACTGCCATCGGTGATTGCAACTTATGCTTCTCCATCTTAACGATAACTGATGAAGAATCTCATTTTCCTCCCACTACGTTGTGGTGGCGGTGGTGTTTGATCTTGAGTAGTAGTCTCAACTTTTTGTCGTTCAACAACTTTTATTGGTGTGGGACTGATCTCATCAGCCAGCAACTCTTCCAGAGCTACTTTACTTCTAGGTTTGAATTCTGTCATATAGTTGTACTTGAGAAATGGCATTTGTCGATATAAATACTTTGTTATCTTGAGCACTATAAAATAGATCTCCTCTCGTTTCCTTAGGGTATCCTTCAAACATGCATACTTCTAAACGAGGTTCCAGCTTCCCAGTCTTTCCCTTCAGCACATGGGCTAGACACCCCTATGTGTGGATGTGTCTCAAACTAGGTTTGCGACCATTCCATAACTCTAAGGGAGTCTTAGGGATTGACTTAAATGGAACTAAATTTAGAATGTATACAGCTATTTGTAGTGCATATCCCCAAAATAAGGTAGGCAAAGAAGAATAGCTCAACATTGATCTTATCATATCAAGCAAAGTGTGATTCTTTCTTTCAGCTACACCATTTTGTTGTGGTGTCATAGGTACCATGAGCTGTGATAATATTCCATTCTCAATCAAGTAGTCCTTGAATTCATAATCTAGGTACTCTCCTCCTCAATCAGATCGAAGAGTTTTGATTGATTTACTGTGCTATTTTTCTACTTCAGCACAAAATTCTTTAAACTTTTCAAAGGTCTCGAATTTTCTTTGCATTAGGTATGAATATCTATATCATGAATAATCGTTAATAAATATAACAAAATATTCATAGCCCCCTCTAGCTTTGATATTTAAATGCCCATATACATCAATATGTATGATCTCTAAAGGTGCTTTTGCTCTTTCACCTTTTGTTGAAAAAGGTTTTTTGGTCATTTTTCCTTTTAGACATGATTCACAGACTGGTAGAGTGCCAACTCTTAGCTCTCTCAAAGGACCATCCTTCGCTAATCTTTCTATTCTGTTTATATTAATGTGACCAAGTCTCAAATGACACGTACCACAAATACGTGTCATTGATGTTATTCGCAACTTTTCTTCTTTTAGGGGTTGGTTCAGCGACGACTTTAAACATTTTGGTTTGAAGCAAGTTATTGAAAATTGGTTTAACAAAATATAGACCATTTTCAATATATGCAGAACAAATATTTATTCCATTCATGTAAATTGAAACAGAGTCAATACTAAAAGAAATAGAAATAAATTGTTCTGCAACTTTGACACTGAAATCAAATTTTGTTTGAAATTCGGAATATAATAAATTGTTCAAAAGCAAATATTTATTATTAGCAAATGACAGCCGCACTGTCCCTACTTTTGTCGTTGACACCTTTTTTTCACTGCCTACTCTCATTGTGAAATCTCTCACTTGAAGATCTCGGGCAAACTCAAGCATCTGCAAAGAAACATAAACATAGCTAGATGCTCCTGAATCAATAATCCAGCTTGAGAAATTATTTTTAACTAAGCATGTTTCCATGACTAGTAAATCTAATTTACCTTATTTCTTTTTCTGTTTCAGCTCATCAAGGTACTTTTTACGGTTCCTTTTCCAATGGCCATCTTAATGACAATGGAAACACTTTCCTTTAGGTTTAGGCTGAGCAGCCTTTCCCTTCTTATTAAGGATCTTCTTCTTGTTGTCCTTTTGCTTTCCCATATTCTTCTTCTTTTTCTTTTTTGAAAAAGAAGGCTTCTCCTTAGATATATTGGCTTTAGCAATATTTGCCTTGCCACCCTTATCATCTATAAGGGTCTCATAAATTTGAAGCTTATTCAGGAGTTTAGTCAAATTACACTTCTTATGGTTCATAATGTAATTAGTCCTGAATTGAAGAAAAGTGGGAGATTGTGTCTCCAGGATTATGCCAACCTAAGTTTTTTCATCAATTTTAGCTTCATTGATTTCAACCTCATTGAAATGATTGACCATTTTGAGGACGTGCTTACGAACAGAAGAACCATTCTTCATTTTGCCATTCATAACGGCTTTTACAGCTTCGTGGCAAGCCTGATCAGATGGGCATCCAAACATTTGCTGCATAGATTCCATAATCTCTTTTGCAGTTTCAAGGGCCTCGTGCTTGTTCTATGCACCTCATTCATTGATGCTAACAAGTGGCAGCGGCTTTGTTGTTTGCAACAACCCAATGGTTGTACTCTTTAATAACAACTTTAGAGGCATTGGTTGAAGGCACAGGATGACAATCCTCTTTAAAGACATAGTGGTAGTTTTCATTAATGAAAAGGATATTCATGTTGCTTTTCTACTTAACAAAATTTTATTCAGTTAAAATTTGAGAGGCGAGAAGTGAGAAAATCAAATTTGATATATTTACTAAAAAAATAAAAATATTTTAATAAATAATTGCATAAATATCATCACATAATTTAAGGCAAAGTAAATATGATGCATGAATGCACATGTTTAAATACACAAAAATATGTTTATTTTAAAGGCCTAAGGAATTTTAAATTCTACAACTAAATGTCGTTGTATGGTAGGTCAAATAGTTGCTAATTAAAATAAGACTTACTCAATTAATAAGTATCTTCCGAAATATCTTATATTTCAAATACTCATTAATTTTCTTAAATTTTTTATCAAGAAAATAATTAACTAATTTATTTATTTCTTCATGAGTGCGACCCATCGTATTAGATTTTTTGAGACTTAACTTAGAAATTGCCACCGTAGGGTAGGTCAATTCTAAAATATATTTTAAAAATTCTATCTCATGGAAGACAATCTTGTTATTTCTATTAGTAGACACCCTCTATAGGGATGACGAAATCAAAGCATCTCGAGGTACTACTAATAACTCACAGTGTTGTACTAATGATGGAGATCAAGGACTTATATTGTCATATTACCCCTCTCACTCATTATTTTACAAAAGTGTATTTTATTTATAAAACAACTCTTGTTTCATAAATCCTTAATTAATTTAAACAATTTAAATCACTAAGATTTTATCATTTTAATATTTTTAAATTATAAATATATTAAATGTGATAATTTAAAATTTAACACTTAAATTTAAAACTTTACATTTGTCAAATTAATTTTGCAAATTCAATTGCTAAATTAATTTACAAATTTAATCTCATTAAATTTATTGCAAAGTACATTAAATATAATGTACTAAAATCTTTTTAGTAAAAATAAAATAATAATGCACTTAAATGCATGATATACAATAAATAGGTAGATACTTTTCTATCTAATATGGCATATAATATGCATGATAATATAATTATTATTAATATAATAAAAATATTTAATAAAAAGTAAAATAAAAAAATTGATCCATGAAATGCTAAATTACAATCTAAATTACTAATAATAAATATTAAAATAATGAGACATCTTAGACCACCATCCTAGATGGTTTTTCTTAAAAGGCATGCTATGTTATTTGGTATTAGTAATTTAGTATCTCTTAAAAATGAGATACTGACAACCAGAAAGTGTTGCCTACGGATCACCAGCACGTTCTTGACCCTTTCCTTCGTATGGCCCTCTGGCCCATTCATTAATTAATCCAAAAACAATACTATAATAACTTTATACAGCAGCCAGGAAAAAGCGTTTGTACATCATCTCCAATGAAGCAAGTTTTATGTGAATTATATTATTTTTTTATTGATCAATTATAATTGATCTAATCAAAAGAAAGAAAAATTGCTTAACTAATTTCATGAAACCGAAAAAAAATTACAGTCAATCCATTTATACGTACATTCATTAACATGAAAATATTAAAAAGCATGCATCATAATGCATGAGTGCCTACCTAAACATATAATGATTATCACATAATCAATTATTAAATTAATAGGGGTATAGTTTGCTCTAATACCAATTGCTGGTTATCTCAAAATGATTTTGAGATATTTGCGGAAGCTATATAAGGATCAAATCACATATCTTAAAAAAATTATTTGACGATCTATACCTATATTAATTTATTAATAAAAATAATAAGAAGATCAAGAAATTGACCTTTCATTGAATGTCTTGAACTTGGCTAATACCATCTTGGAATCATCAAATCTTTTTGATCACCATGGATCTTTTTAAATGTTCTTCAAATTATGATGAACATGAACGAATATGCATTTTTGATTTGGGTTGAGATTACACAACTGAGTTTATTTATTCACTTTGTATTCTCAACTCATGAAACAAAGTAAAGATAAAGAAAAAAACTCTATATGGATGATGACCACCTTTTTCTCTAATTAATTAATTAATTAACTAAAATATTACGATAACTTTCAACTCTTGGAGATTACTTTAACATGGGTGTCCCATATATCTGTCCAACAATCAATTATTGGTTTCTTTTGATATTTTTATCATGGGATGATATTGGAAAGAGAAAATCTCTTCGATAATCTCATGTATTTCTCCAATAATAATAACTTTGATATGGACCCTCCTTGTGAAACATGCCTACGATGTGTTCCCTAGCACACCATATAATTTTTAATTTAAAATAATTTTAAATTTATTTTTAAATAATCATATTATTTAAAATAAAAATTAATTTAATTAATTTCTTTGTGTAAATTAATTTAGAATTCTCAATTCAAAATTAATAATTCAATCCAACATATCATAAAGTTCACATAATTTAATGGAATCGTCCATAGAAACTATGAACATTATAATTTTAAGCTCCAATAATTTTAATATTTAATTAACACCTTAATTAAAATATCAAAATTATTAATTCCAAATTACTCCACTAAAATTTGGTACTACACTCATAAAATTATAAAATTAATTATTTTTAAAAGGATTTGAATTATTCATTGATATAGTCACTATATATAAATCAATCCTCTCATAATTAAAGCTAGGCATTTTTTTTGTTAACCTCTTTAATTATATTTTCTCTATAAGTACCATTGATTTTATAATGAATAATATATTTATGATCTAATCATAAATTCAGCACTCTTAACACTTATGAAAACCGTCCATTTTACAAAGGAATGAATTTCATTTCGGCTACTAATATTATTATATTTCTAATATACCAAGAATTTAAGTGTCAAAAAATATAATACAATAAATAGAAGTTTATTAATTACTCAGAATTAAGATCGATTCATATATGACCATCATTAATTAATTTTGAATGCTCTATTTTAATAATAAAATTTATTAGAGATTTATAATTAATAGCATTCCTATCCTATATAATCAAATTATATAAAGCACTTTCATTTCGATAATCTCATTATCAACAATCCGGATAAGATCATTTCATTCAGAATGTAATAAACCGTGCTAGTAATTTTAAATTAAAGATCCAACTTTAATTTATAATTATGGATAAATTTAGATTATTTTACTTTAAATATTATCCTCTGTATATAACACTTATATACAATATTTAAAGTTACATTTAAATAATATATAAATTTTTTATATTTATAAAGCATCAAAATATGCATGCAAAAATAATATTAAAAATTTTCTTAAATTAATCAGCAAAATAATAAATCTCATTTATTTATGGGCATATATTCCAACAATCTCCCACTTGCCCTAGAGCAAATGAGACCTGTCTCTAAATCCCATTCCATTTGCTTATAGACACAAGGTTCACCTAAATTTTGTTCAAAACCATAAGATTTTATGGCTTCATTAAATCTGATGTTCCATGATTTAGAAGCTTGCTTAAGCCCATAAATGAACCTTTGCAATTTGCAGACTTACCGCTCTTGGCCTTTAACCACAAAACCCTTTGGTTGGACCATATAAATAGTCTCTTCAAGATGGCAATTCAAAAATGCAATCTTGACATTCATTTATCATACATCATAATCATAATGAGCAGCAATGGACAAGAGAATCCGAATGGATTTTAGCATGGCTACTGGAGAAAAAGTATCCTCATAGTCTACTCTTTCCTTTTGGGTAAAACCCTTTTCCACCAATCTAGTCTTAAAAGTTTATACTTTTTCATCAGCTCCTCTCTTTTTCTTATAAATCCATTTCCATCCAATAGTCTTAACGCCTTCTGGTAGATCTACAAGCTCCCAAACTGAATTGGAGTACATTGACTCCATTTCGAGTTTCATGGCTTCCAGCCATTTCTCTTGATTAACATCCTTCATTACCATCTTGTATGTCAGTGAATCATCATCACTGCCATCGGTGACTGCAACTTGTGTTTCTCCATCTTGATGATAGCATATGAAGAATCTCATTTCCCTCCCACTACGTCGTGGTGGCGGTGGTGTTTGATCTTGAGAGTGGTCTCAACATTTTATCATTCAATAACTTTTGTTGGTATGGGGCTGATTTCATCAGCAAACAACTCTTTTAAAACTACTTTACTTCTGGGTTTGAATTCTGTCATATAGTTGTACTCAAAAAATGTATCATTTATCGATACAAATACTTTGTTATCTTGAGCACTATAAAATAGACCTCCTCTTATTCCCTTAGGGTATCCTTCAAACATGCATACTTCTGAACGAGATTCCAGCTTCCCAGTCTTCCACTTCAGCACATGGGCTAGACACCCCCATGTACGGATGTGTCTCAAACTAGGTTTAGAATGTATACAGCTGTTTGTAATGCATATCCCCAAAATAAGGTAGGCAAAGAAGAATAGCTCAACATCGATCTTATCATATCAAGCAAAGTGTGATTCCTTCTTTCGGTTACACCATTTTGCTGTGGTGTCACATGTGCCGTGAGCTATGATAATATTCCATTCTCAATCAAGTAGTCCTTGAATTCATAATCTATGTACTCTCCTCCTCGATCAGATCGAAGAGTTTTGATTAATTTACTAAGCTGTTTTTCTACTTTAGTACGGAATTCTTTAAACTTTTCAAAGGCCTCGAATTTTTTTTGCATCAGGTATGCATATCCATATCTTGAATAATCGTCAATAAATGTGATGAAATATTCATAGCCCCCTCTAGCTTTGACATTCAAAGGCCCACATACATCAATATGTATAATCTCTAAAGGTGCTTTTGCTCTTTTACCTTTTGCTGAAAAAGGTCTTTTGGTCATTTTTCCTTCTAGACAGGATTCACAAACCGGTAGAGTGCCAACTCTTAGCTCTCTCAATGAACCATCCTCCGTTAGTCTTTCTATTCTGTCTATATTAATGTGACCAAGTCTCAAATGCCACAAATACGTATCATTGCCGTTATTCGCAACTTTTCTTCTTTTAGGGGTTGGTTCGATGACTTTAAATATTTCAATTTGAAGCAAGTTGTTGGAAATTGGTTTAACAAAATATAGACCATTTTCAACATACCCAAAACAAATATTTATTCCATTCTTGTAAATTGAAACAGAGTCAATACTAAAAGAAATAGAAATAAATTATTCATGCAACTTTCACACCGAAATCAAATTCTGTTTGAAATTTAGAATATAAAAAATATTATTCAAAAGCAAATATTTATTATTAGTAAATGACAGTTGCACTGTCCTTACTGCTGTCGCTGATACCTTTTTTCTACTGCCTACTCTCATCATGAAATCTCCCACTTGAAGATCTCAGGCAAACTCAAGTATCTGTAAAGAAACACAAACATGGTTAGATGCTCTTGAATCAATAATATCCATCTTGAGAAATCATTCTCAACTAAGCATATTTCTATAACTAGTAAATCTAATTTACCTTGTTTCTTTTCTGTTTCAGCTTATCAAGGTACTTTTTACAATTTCTTTTTCAAAGGCCGTTTTGATGATAGTGAAAATACTTTCTTTTAGGTTTAGGCTGAGCAGCCTTTCCCTTCTTATTCTGAATCTTCTTCTTGCTATCATTTTGCTTTCCCACATTCTTCTTCTTTTTCTTCTTTGAAAAAGAAGGCTTCTCCTTAGCTATATTGGCTTCAACAATATTTGCCTTGCTACCTTTATCATCTATAAGGGTCTCATAAATTTGAAGCTCATTCAGGAGTTTAGTCAGATTACACTTCTTATGATTCATAATGTAATTAGTCTTGAATTTGAGAAAAGCGAGAGATAGTATCTCCAGAATCTTGCCAACATGAGTTTTTTCATCAATTTTAGCTCCATTGATTTCAGCCTCATTGAAATGATTGACCATTTGAGGACGTGCTCACGAACAGAAGAACCATTCTTTATTTTACCATTCATAACGGCTTTTACAGCTTCGTGTCGAGCCTGATCAGATGGGCATCCAAACATCTACTGCAGAGATTTGATAATCTCTCTTGCAGTTTCAAGCGCCTCGTGCTTAGTTCTAAGCACCTCATTCATTGCTGCTAACAAGTGGCAGCGGGCTTTGTTGTTTACAACAACCCAACAGCTAGAGGTGGGCACTGGGCCGTGCCGCCCATGGCACGGCACGGCCTAGGCCCACATGGGCCATGCCTGGCACGGCCCTGTACTGCTACAGTACCGGGCCGTGCCGGCACGGCCCAGTGAACCATGCCGTGCCGGGCACAAAATTTTTTTCTGTTGGCCCAGCACGGCACGGCCCATGATGGGCCTGGGCCGGCCCGCCGTGCCGTGCCGGCACGGCCCAGGTGGGCCTGGGCCATGCTGGCCCAGGTGGGCCGTGCTAGGCACGGCCCACCTGGGGCCTGGCCCATGCACGACTCAAATAAAAAAAGTTATAAAAAAATATTTTTTTGATAAATTAAAAAATTATTAGGCATAAAGAAATTTTATTAATATAAAACCACCTTACAGGCGGGGGGTTTGGCATAGACCCCTATCAGTTTATTAATTTAAAATCAAAATGATACAGAAGGGAGGGGGGCTAGGCCTGACCTCCAGAACATAATACAATAAGCAAGGAGAAAAAAATAGAAAGAAAAAAAATAAAGATGACTTACTTTAAGTTTTTAATAATTTTAAAAATAAAAATATACAATTATAAAAGTAGAAGAAATGACTCACTCATCACTCATCAGTCATCAATAGTATTTGTGTCATCGTCATCTTCGCTGGTTAAGTCATGTCCACCTTTATCTTAAAGCCTCGCTTCAGCATCCAACCAATCTTTGAAGTAGATAAGCATCTCAACTGTCTCGCCAGTCATCCTACTTCTCTTTTCGTCTAAAATACGTCGACCTGCACTGAAAGCGGATTCCGATGCTACTGTGGACATCGGCACAGCTAAAACATCTCGTGCAATGGCAGACATAACAGGATATTGATTTTTAACATTCTTCCACCAAGCTAATACATCTAGACTTTCTATTTGATCTTCATCATATGCAGAATGAAGATCGTTTCGTAAATAAAATTCTAATTCATTACTTAAAGACGAAGAAGATGAAGAAGAAGATGATGAAGCATGTGCGTGTCTTCTAATGAATGAAAAAATAGATGACGAACGAGATCTAAAAGAAGAAGCAGAGCTTTGAACATGTATTCTAGATCCATAAATTTTATCATATAAATAATAAATATCATTAAGAAGTCGTGTTACCTCATCTTTAGCAGGTTCATGATTTTGATTCATGTTTTCACAATATCGATCAATTAAAAAAATTACACCATTTAATTTAACTCTAGGATCAAAAACCGCAGCTAAGTTATGCAATGGACATATCCTATTCCAATATTCATTCCATTTAGTTTCCATATTATGTATAATAGGCATTAAAACTTCATGATATCTATATTCTTTAAATTTTTCACTAATTACATATACTTTTTGTAAAAATGAACAAGAAGTTGGATAATAAATACCTGAAAGAACATTTGTAGCATCATAAAAAGTAACTAAAAAATCTTCTAAAATTTTACCTTGATTCCAATCAGCTTCAGTCAATGTAAATCCTAATCCACGCTCATTAATATAAGCACTTAATAAGTTCTTATATGGGTATGCATCATGTATCATGGCATAGGCACTATTCCAACGAGTTATTACATCAAGTTTAAATTTTTAAAACGTTTACCATGATCTACACATAATTGTTTAAATTCTTGAAGTCTTGACCTTGAAGCATGAATAAAAGAAACTGCATTTCTAATTTTTGAAATGACCTCTTGAATTATGTTCATGCCAGATTGAGCAGAAAGATTTAATATATGACATGCACATCTAATATGAAATAATTGTCCATCTAAAATGAGATGTAAAGAGTCGTTTAATAATGCAACAGTAATTATTATTAGATGCATTATCAAAAGTAATTGATATTATTTTATTATTAATATTATATGAGCATGCAGTTTGATAAATAATATTTGAAATTTATTGTCCTGAATGCGGAAAATCAAAAGCACGAAAAGCAATAATTCATTTATTTAATTAACAATCATTATCAATATAATGAGCAGTAACAAAATAAAACAATTACTACCTACAGATGCCGTCCAAATATCAGAAGTTAAAGAAATTTTAGCATTTAAATTTGAGAGGCTTTCCATTAAACTTTGTTTCATTGCTAAAAAATTTGTCATAGCCACTCTTCTAAAGGTACGCCTACTAGTTCTTTTATAAGCAGGTTGTAGGCCTAATTGAACATATCTTTCAAAATTATAAGATTCAGATAAACTAAAAGGTAATTCATCTTGAACTATCCATTTTACCAGTAATTTTCTTTGATTTTCGTGGTTATATGCAAAATTGCCTACAAGTAATCCCTCTTGTATATTAAGGAGTCCTTGCTGACTGGAATCATGCATCCTATGACTCTCTTGATGTCTTCTTAGATGCCCTGTTCCCCCAGTACTAGAACAACTGTAAAGTTTTGCACATTTTTTACATTTTGCTTTATAGACTCCATCAACCATAATTCTATCGAATCAATCCAAACATTACTAGTCCTCTTACGAGAAGAGGTTTGATACTCACTGACACTAGCTCTAGATGGAACTTGGAGTTGGGATTGGGGTTGGGGTCCTTGGGGATTAGTTTCCTCACCCTCAGAAAAAGCATGCATGTTAAAATTACTTTCGTTAAAAGATGTCATATCTAAAATTTTTAATTAATAAATGCAAAAAAATAAAAACTAACCCACAAAAAAGAATTGAGAAAAAATTAGAGGTGGAGGCGTGGAGCCGAGATTTGTGAGCTTCCTGTTGCGCTCTCGCCTCTCAACAAGAATTGATCTTGTAGCACTTTGACTACTTGCTTGAGCACTTACCACTTGTAAGAACACTTGCAAACTAAAAATTAAATTGCTAATCTATTAGAGCACTTGCTGGAAGAGAGAAATGGTAGTATTAGAGGAATTGGTTTGGTGTGGTAAGAATGAGGGAGAGTTCATCTATTTATAGAATTTCTAAATTTTTTTCTTTCAAAATTATCCTTTGATATAGCTGTTATATGACTGTTGGGAGGGGTAAAATGATCTAAACCCCTCCCAATAGTCTTTAACGGCTAAAAAAATTCGGTGCCCAGGCACCAAGGTGGTGCCTGGGCACCATGTACCGATGCGCCTAAGCATCGGTACATGCAGGTGGTGCCTATAGGCACCACCTGCATGCACCACGTGGTGCCTAGATAAGAGTGGTGCCTAGCCTAGGCACCACACCTGTGGTGCCTAGGTAGGCACCACGTGGTGCCTACCTAGGCACCACAGGTGGTGCCTGCCTAGGCAGGCACCGTGCCATGGCACAGCCGTGGTGGGCCGTGCCATGGCACGCCCCTAGCACGGCCGTGGTGGGCCGTGCCATGGCACGGCCCCTAGCACGGCCCAGTTGGGTCGTGCTGGACACGGCCCAGCTGGGTCGTGCTGGACATGGCCCTGATGGGCCGTGCCAAAGCATGGCCCGTGACGGGCCGTGCTGGCACGACCCGTGGCCCATTTTAAAATGGGCCATGGGCCGTACCAAATTTGAATTTTTTTAAATGTGCCGTGCCTGGCACGGCCCATTGTTAATGGGTCGTGCCAGGCACGATACGGTAATTTTTTAGGCACGGCGGGCCTGGGCCATGCCTGGCACGGCACGGCCCAGTGCCCATCTCTACCAACAGTTGTACTCTTTAGTAACAACTTTAGAGGCATTGGTTGGAAGCACTAGAGGACAATCCTCCTTAAGGATATAGTGGTAGTTTTCATTAATGATGAAGATATTCATGTTGCTTTTCTACTTAACGAAATTTTTACCAGTTAAAACTTAAGAGGCGAGAAGCGAGAAAATCATGTTTGACATATTTACTAAAAAATAAAAAAATATTTTTGATAAATAATTATAAATATTATCACATAGTTTAAGACAAAGTAAATATGATGCATGAATGCACATATTAAAATACACAAAATATATTTACTTTAAAGGCCTAAGAAATTTTAATCTCCACAACTAAGTGCCGCGATCAAATAGTTGCTAATTAAAATGAGACTTTCTCAATTAATAAGTATCTTCCGAAATATCTCATATTTGAAATACTCATTAATTTCCTTAAATTTTTTATCAAGGAAATAATTAACTAATTTAATTATTTTTCATGAGTGCGACCCAATGTATCAGATTTTTTGAGACTTAACTTAGAAATTGTCATTGTAGGGTAGGTCAATTCTAAAATATATCTTAAAAATCCTATCTCATGGAAAACAACCTTGTTATTACTATTAGTAGTCGATAGGAAGGACGAAATCAAAACGTCTGAAAGCGCTAGCGCTACTAATAACTCACGGTGTTGTACTAACGATGAAGACCAAGGGCTTATATTGCCATATTACCCCTCCCACTCATTATTTTACAAAAATATATTTTATTTATAAAATAACTCTTGTTTCATAAACCCTTAGTTAATTTAAATAATTTAAATAATTTAAATCACTAAGATTTTATAATTTTAAATATTTTAAAATTATAAAATAAATTAAATATGATAATTTAAAATTTAACACTTAAATTTAAAACTTTATATTTGGCACATTAATTTTACAAATCCAATTGCTAAATTAATTTATAAATTTAATCTCATTAAATTTATTGCAAAGTGCATTAAATATAATTTATTAATTTTTTAGTAAAAATAATAAAATAATAATATACTTAAATGCATGACATACAACAAATAGGTAGAAGCTTTTCTATCTAATATGATATATAATATGCATGATCATATTATTATTATCAATATAATAAAATATTTAATAGAAAGCAAAACAGAAAAATTTGATCAGATTCTATAGAATGCTAAATTACAATCTAAATTACTAATAATAAATATTAAAATAAAGAGACATCTTACACCACCATCCTAGATAGTTTTTCTTAAAAGGCACGCTATGTTATTTGGTATTAGCATGGGTTCCAAACATTAAAAAAAAAAAAAAGATACCGACAACTAGACAGTATTGCCTACGGATCACCCTTTCTTTCACATTGATGGCCCTCCGGCCCATTCTTTCATGAATCCAAAAATAATACTATAATAACTTTATGCAGCAGCCGGTAAAGAGCATCTCACGAGGACAAGTCCTCCTCTTTCGGTCATCCTCCAACTTCCGGGTTGGTGCGTAAAACTTGTGACCGAAGGCGTATCCCGTTGGCCGTGGTGGGTACAAGGTGCAGCGGTTCGTTTTCCTTTCACCACTGAGAGCGGTAGGAATTTTTGCTGCCATGAAAATTAGCCTCACGTGCTCCCTTCCTCTACGGGACAGGCAAGGCCCAAGCCTTCCCTCGGGTAACAGCCTCCTCTCGCCTGGGTAACAGCCTCCTCTCGCCTCGCGTGAGGGAAGGGGACGCCCCCATGATATATATATATATATATATATATATTCATTTTATCCAAACTTTTTGAATCAATAGAATAGATTCTTTAAGGTATTTTAATAAAAAAAATTAATTAAAAACTCTTCTAAAAAAACTTAAAGAATCCTTTCTCATCAATATAAAAGGAAGATAACATTATAAATCCTATACGAGATTGTTCTATTCAAAAGGAAAAAACATTATAATTAATTTTGAAACCGAAAAAAAAAATTACGATCAATCCATTCCCAAATGCATTCATCAACATAAAAATATTAAAAAGCATATATCATAATGCATGAGTACCTATCCAATCATATAATGATTATCACATAATCAATTATTAAATTAATAGGGATATAATCTGTTTTGCTCTGATACCAATTGCTAGTTATCTCAAAACGATTTTAAGATATTTGTGCATATCTTAAAAAAAATTATTTGACGATCTATACTATATTAATTTAATAATAAAATAATAAGAAGGAGATTAAGAAATTAACTTTTTATCGAATGTCTTTAACTTCGCTAACACGTTGGAATCACCAGAGGATCTTTCCAAACATTCTCCAAATTATGATGAACACGAACGAATGAGCATTTCTGATTTGGGTTAAGATCATTTCTGATTTGAGTTGAGATCCCACAACTGAGTTTATTTATTCACTTTGCATTCTCAACTTATGAAATAAAATGACGATAAAGAAGAAAACTGGTGATGATAATCATCCTACGTTATTCTCTCATAGAGAATAATAATTATCATTCTTTTTTAATTAATTAATTAATTAATTAACTAAAATATTAAGATAACTTCGGGGTGTCCCATATATCTATCAACAATCAATTGTTAATTTTTTGATATCTTTATCATGGTATGATATCTCCGATAATCTCAAATATTTCTCCAACAATAATAACTTCCATATGGATCCTTCTTGTGAACATGCCTTATAATTTTTAATTTAAAATAATTTAAAATATACTTTTAAATAATCATATTATTTAAAATAAAAATTAATCCAATTAATTTTTGTGTCTAAATTAATTTAGAATTCTCAATTCCAAATTAATAACTCAATCCAACATATCATAAAGTTCACCTAATTTAATGGAGCTTAGAGGAACTATGGACATTATAATTTTAAGCTCCAATGATTTTGATATTTAATTAATACCTTAATTAAAATATTAAAATTATTAATTTCAAATTACTTCACTAAAAATTTGAAATTGCACTCTTAAAATTATAAAATTAATTATATTCAAAAAAAATTGAATTATCCATTGATAAAGTTAGTCATTTTTTGTTAACCTCTTCAATTTTATCTTTATCCATAGGTACCATTGATTCTATAATAAATAATATATTTATGATCTAATCATAAATTGAGCACTCTTATTATTCAAGCCCCGAATCAACACTTATAGAACCATCCATCTAACTTCTTTACTTCATCTTGTATATTAATATTTTTAGCTACTAAAATTATTATATTTTTAATATACCAAGAATTAATACAATAAATAAGAGTCTATTAATTACTCAGAATTAAGATACCATCATTGATTAATTTTGAATGCTATATTAAAATATAATAGAATTTATTAGAGATTCATAATTAATCGCGTTCCTATCCTATATAATTAAATTATATAAAATGCTTTTATTCCGATAATCTCATCATCCCAATGTAATGAACTATGCTAGTAGTTTTAAATTAAAGATCCCAACTTTAATTTATAATTATAAACATATTTAAATTATTTTACTTTAAATATTATTCTCTGTATAGAACACTTATATACAATATTTAAAGTCGCATTTAAATAATCCAGAAATTTTTTATATTTATAAAGCAAAATATGCATGCAAAAATAATATTAAAAATTTTATTTAAATTAATCAGTAAAATAGTAAATCTCATTTGTTTATGAGCACATATTCCAACACTTATCTCAATTTTGACAGGACGAATACTCATCTTAGTTCTTTTAATTCCATGATTATCCCATCCCCTTTCCCTTTTGCTATGAATAAAGTCTCTTATTATTTTCGCTTATCATTAACAATAATGTACGAAGAAAGATAGAATCCAGGAATATAAACTTTTGTACAGCCAATAATTTTTCATACCATAAGGTTGCTTCTTATTTGAGTTAATAAATTAATAGGTGTGATGCCATGCACTTTGTTTATTTTGCTTCATCTCAATTTTGATGGGACGAACACCTATCTTAGTTCTTTTAATGCCACCGTTATTAAACCTCCTTTTTTTTCTATTGAAAAAGTCTGTTATGGTTATCGCTTACCACCAATAATAATGCATGAAGAAAGGTAGAACCCAAAACTATAGACTTTTATATTGCCAATAATTTTTCATATCATAAGGTTGCCCATAATTTGAGTTGATAAATTGATCAGTGTGATGCCATGATCTATCCCAATTTTGACAAGATGGACAACACCCATCTTAGTTCTTTTAATCCTATGGTTATGTCGTTTAATATGAGCAGCCATAACGTGTCCTCTTAATTTGGAGAACAAATTATGGCCGAGGTAAAAGCTTTCTGGCAGGCTAATGAAACCCAAATTTTCACCTTAATTCAAGTAATTCATAAATTCAATTAGTTTTGGACCCAATTTTATAATGTTTCATCCAATGCTTACTTTTACAGCAAAAATTCGATCATCTTTGGCATTCCACCTGGTAAAAATTAGAACCATATGTAAAAATTCAACCATCTTTTTTTTTTTTTTTTTTGTACAAACGGATGATTACGCTATCTTAGGATAGGTTACACCCGAAATATCAAAATACAATAACTGAGTAAGGATAATAGGGCAAGGATCACCCTACTTCCAGCTCCAAACACCAGAATGAGAAGCCACTCGGCCAGCAATCCAATCAGCAACAGCATTGGCCTTATGGTAGATATGTCAAATGTGGACATAACGAGCTTCCGAGAGAGTAGAGCGGATATCGTACATCAAAAAGATAGAAGGCAAGAGAGAGCTGGGTTCCTGCATGATCCATCGAACAACCGAAATAGAGTCATCTTCAATGATAATACTTTGGGCTCCCAGGGATCGAATGGCATAGGAGATACCAATCCAAGCCGCATGCAGCTCGACAAGAGGCACAAATGAGTCAAGTAAACCAAGCCCTCCCGCCGCAAACATCCTACCATCCGCGCCACGAATGACAAAAGCCGCACCACATCTGCCGTGGACACTCCCATCAAAGTTGATTTTAACAAACCCTAGAGGAGGGGGCTCCCAGGAAATAAAAACCGTATGCCGGTTCGCTGCCAAAGCAGCAGGAGAGACCCAGTGGCCAGGGTTCGTAGAATCAGGAGAACCATGATGGAAAGCATACTCAGCAGAAAGAGAAACAGCCGTCCTGACAACTCTGCCGGAGGGAATCATCACGTTAGAAAATAGGATCCGATTCCGGGATAACCAAATCTGATACGCAATGTAAGCCCACAAAAGACCCCGCTAATGGCTACCCCTCCCAACGCCCTGCTTCATCAGTCTCAAAAAAGATATACGGTGGACATTAGTACCAAAGTTCCAAGGACAAGCCCCAGAGATCTGTCATATCTGTCTTGCCCTAGCACAATGGAAGATAGCATGGTTAGACGTCTCCAACTCAAAACCACATAACGAACACTTAGGCTGAATGCTCAAGCCTCATCGAGAAAGAAGGGAGCAGGTAGGGAGAACATCCCATGCCAACTTCCATATAAACAACCTCACTCTGGGGTGCACTGGAAAATGCCAAACCCAATCCAGATCCATGGATTGCTGAGGGAGATGACAGCAAATAGACAGGAGGTCCCTAAGAGGAGCACGAGAGAAGCAAGATCTCTTCCACACCCTAGTGTCAGAAGTGGCTCCCGGACAGAGAAGAATAGAGAGAATACATCAGCAAACTCCTACCCAAAAAACTGGACACCCTCAAGAAGGACCAAGCAGGGAAATTTATGAAAAATAAATCACTGACTTGCATACCATGAGGAATGTCCGAGCTGACGAAGGTCGGCCAATGAGACAGGGGAAGATCCGCTATCCACGCATCCTAAGTAATATCCACCGAAGTCCCATTTCCTATTATCCAGAGGTGCCGTTCAGAATAGCTGGAGCATACTGACAAACCTCTTTCTAGAAAAAGGAGTGCCCACGGATAGACTGAGAAATAGAGAAAGGGTTCCGGTCACCATATTTGGCCCTCATGAAGGAGCTCCATAAACAATGCGGATCAAGCAAAAATCTAGAGGCATGCTTAGCCGTCAACGCCTCTCTCCTGCCAGAAAGCGACCAGATGCCAAGCCCACCCTCAGAAATTGGCAAGCAGACAATGTCTACTATCCTGCATAGAACCCTAGAGGAAATCTCGAAAGTATCGCTCAATCTTTCTCAAACAGGCTCGGGGGATAGCAATATTAGCTAAGAGATAGCTCGGCATAGAAGATAATACCGAACGAATGAGAGTAATCCTAATCATCATAGAAAGCTCAGAAACCTGCCAACCATCCAAACAATGGCAAATACGCCTCACAAGATTATTGAAATCCGAACACCGAAGCCATCTCCCAGAAATCGAAATCCCCAGATAAGACAACCGATCAGACTAAGCAGAAATATTCATAATGTTGAAGATAAATCTCTTCAATGACGGGGATGTCCTCGGACTGAAGTAGATCATAGATTTGCTAAGATTAACTCTCTGACCCGAGGCACGACAATAGATTCTTTAGCGGATCATAGATTTGCTAAGATTAACTCTCTGATCCGAGGCATGACAATAGTACTAAAGAAAGGTGGCAAAGATGGAGGCATTGCTGGTAGAAGCCTTCCTCAGAAAGAGATAATCATCAGCAAAAAAAACAAGTGGGACATTCCAATAAATGTGCTGTTATAACCCCCTGGATCCTGCTAAATAGATGTAGCTTGTTACATGGATTTTTTGTGTGGCGGAGATCACAAGCCGAAACAGCATAAAATCGTAGATTAGATATATAGAATGACATTTGTTATCAGGAATTGGAATGAAACCGACTGGAAATTACTTATGGCCCACGCAACCTAGCGTGTCAAGAACCATCTGTCAATGTACATCAAGAAACGCAAAGCTGTCTTTATTTTACATGCTTTGCTATCAAAAGTGTACCTGTATATACAATCAGAGTTACAAGTTCTTTAATAATGCACAGCCTTTTTGTATCCTCTTACAACTACTAAAATGGATCTCCTTACAACAACATCAACTTTTTTTTCATGTCATAATGTTTTCCTTTTCTTTTCTTTTCTTTTTTTTGTTTTAAATTCTTTTGCAAACCTGAGAGAACCTTCTATCAGCTTTTGCTGTTCACGTAGTTTGAAGGACCTGATGTTTACCTGATAGAAATCAAACATCTGAACAAATTCAGTTAAGAAAGTTGACTAACTCATAAATGATCTTATTAATCAGATTATGATCAAACAAAGAAAAGAGTAATTACAATAAAAAAAATTTGAACCAGACATTCAGCCTAGATAATCTATACTGAAAGTGTACAGATAAGGGTCTGAGATTGTAGAAAGTGCATGAGAATAGCATCAATTTTTAGTTTTTTTTTTTTTTTTTATTCACAGCAGGTTTTCACCAAAAATAAACAGATATCGATGAGACATGAATATCATAAAACTACATTTATGAAATGTAGCTTTACCTTTACACTTGTCAACGAGTGCCAGTCATAAGCACGAAATTAATATCTATGCAGATAAGTACAAGCCTATCCAATCTGAGTACAAAATTTAGCATCCACAAATAGATTTTACTTGATTGCTTGATTATATTTATAGCAGAGCAAGATTGACAAGAACGCAAATTTAACTTAGAAACAACAAATATTCTGCTTGGACTATCAATTTTTGAAGACAGGCTTTGACTGAAAGTTGAGAAGTTGTGCAATACTAGGAAGAAGCACAGGGTATCTATGTATCAGGAAACAAATGTGAGCAATAGGGCCTTCATGACCTTGCTGCCAATGCTCCAGTTTGAACATTCTTGTTATCATTACAGTTCTTCTTAACAAATTTCTTTCAAAAAGAACAAAATATGCATCTGGAAGAAGCTTCAGCTGTCACTATCACAAGCTTCTAAAGGTCAATCTTAATAACCACACCATGTTGCCTGCTCTTCACATCTGAATCCACATATATTAACTTGCGTCTCAGCTGATGAACTGCCTTGAACAGTGGAAACAATGCTACACTTTGTGACATATCAACAAAAACCATAACAATGAATTAAGACAGAGAGGCAAAAAGGCCTGCACAATTATGAGCATATTATTTATACTGCAAACTTTGACAATTGAAATGGAGCCCTTCAAGAAGTTATCCACTCTGAATTTTCTCAAAATTCAAATATCCAAAGGATATGCAATGCATATTAGTGATGAAATACACGAACTCATGATGAAGAAAAAAAACCTACAATTGCACTAGTATTGACATGGTAACACGATTTCCACTGTGACAAGCACTAAACTGGTAAATAATGCAAGGAGAAAATGTCATTGTAAATGTAAAGCAATTCCCTCATAACAGTAAAGATTCCTGCAGAAGCGGGAGTGCAAAACATTAACCCTAAATTTCTTAGGTTTGTTAATCTACAATTTCCGCTGACCAGAAAAAGGAGACTTTCAACAAATTCCTGTCACTAACTAATGTAATGTGCTCACATATTCTTGAAAAATGTAAATATTAAATTTATATCCACTTTTATTTACCTTCTTCAATAATACAACAGGTGCACTGTATCATTTCAGAATAGCACATACAAGTTCTAATATGCTGCTACCGTTCATGGTGACCCTAACAGGAAAAGTTTTGCATGGTAATGCATGAAAAGCTATGTGGGTTGGACATTTATACTTCCAGGTTCATTAAAATCATTACCTTCCATCTTACCGTCTAAACAAAATATGCACAACATAAAAGTTGTATATGAGACTCCACTCCAAAACCTTGAGATTAAGCTAGCTTCCATAACGAAGAAAGCTATGGGAACAGTCCCAATCACAGAACTTCTGCAGAAAATAGTATTTGTGAACTTCAAAAGGATTCAGAATATTACCAGTGCGAAGTTCCTTGTGTCATCATCTGAAGATCAGCATTTTTGCCTTCATAATTCATGGAATTCCAATGATGCCCAAAAAAAGTTTATAGGATTAACTTCCCACAATTTCATCTCCCACGCCATAATCAATGCTCAACTCTGTTAGAGGAGGGATGTTCTCCATTGCAAAGATCATTAGATGAGGGTATGACTCATTATACTGATCATATAGTACAAACTGCACAAACACGTTTGGGCTACAACTGTGGCTCAGGTAACATGCAACATTCCTCATTCCCGATACATCTATCGAGAAGCTCAACTTTGGCAAAGAAGGGAAGCTAGGAGGTGTATAAGCTGGAAAGACATCAGAAATGTCTCCCCATTGCACCCATCTTTCTGGAAACCTACTGGGATAGATCAAACTATCGCCACTCATTTTAACAATCTCTGACTGCTCCTTCGTCAGCACAGCTCCACTAAGCTCGCAAACAAATGCTCCTGCACGGATAAAATCCAATGACCTGACTCCCCAACCTGTTTCCCTCGACCGGAACACCTCCAGCTGATTCCTCACTCCCTTCTGGCTCACTCGGTTCACACAGCTCATAGGACACCGGCAGAAGGTGCCACACTCATATATCAATGGCTTGCCCTTCAAAAGAAGCCCATTTCCCTCGTAAGCGAACTCACCACCATTTCTTCTTGCGCAGTAGCAATCAGCCGAGCAATTGGACACACAGTTACAACCAATCCAACCTCTCCTATCAAGAGCAGAAGTGGGGTAGAACGGACGAGCCAGATACTCAAAGAGCAATGGCTCCTTGTCATCGTCTATATCATTGAAAAGGAACACAGGCAAATTCTCCTTCCCATTTGAGATGTCAAGGCTCAAGTATCCGACCGGCCTCGCTCCCAATGGATTGACCTTCAATTCCTCGGCAAGCTTTAGCATATAGCTGCCCATCATTTCTTGGCCTTCAATTCTTACAAGCTTGTACTTGAAGACGCAGAAGCCAGACTTTCCGGCATCATTCCAGCAATGAACGACCTTATAAAGGCCATCATAGACATAAACCTTGCTGGAGGGGCTACAAACGGACTTCGACCCACGGATAACCCGGATCTCGATGCCGTAATCCATGCTGTTCTTGAGGGCGAGGTTGCCAGCTTTGAGCTCTTGGTCGACTGATTGCCGGGCGTCTCTTTTCTCTCTCCCCCGTGGCCCGAGTAGATGAGGACGTCCCCTCCGTCCTCGTCGTCCTCGTAGCCACCGGAGACGATGATGCTGGTGGCGATGGGCTCGCCGGTGCCGGTCTGACTGGCAGGAACGTAGTCAATCCCAGCCTGCAACTGCCCATGGAGACCAACGACGCAGAGCTCCACGCGGTAAAAGAACACGTCGCCAATCTCGATCCCAGGGATGGCCCCGATGATCCGGCGGTCGCGGTTGAGCCAGAGGTCGTGGTGATTCATGAGCCCCGCTGCAGTAAGGTCGGCCCGGCCCCGCCGCCCCAGCGGCGGCAACGGCCACGGGCCGCTCCCCATCTGCTCCTCGGCGCGGAGGACGAGGCGCCGCAGCGACTCAAAGGTGATCCGGGCCCGGCGGACGACATCCCGGAGGTAGATCTTGTCGCCGGCTGCGACGGAAGAGACACGGACCATCTCGCCAGAGCGGGGCTTCTTCTTCTTGGGGGCGGCGAGGCCGGCCCCGGCGGGGACGATGACGGTGGAGGATCCGGCGGCGAGATCGGAGGCGGGGACGATGGCCATGGAACCCCCCGCATGACCGGCGGCTCCGGCGCCGGACGGGGAGGCGAGGCGGCATCGGATGTCCTCAACGTAGGAAGCGAGGTAGCCCTCGGCGCGGCGGACGTAGTCGGTGACAAGCTCGTCGTCGTCCGGGCCAGGGGCGAACTGGCGGAGACGGGGCAGGAGATCGGCAAGGAGGGAGGAATCAGGATAACGGTGAGGGTTTGGGAGGGGGAATTGAGGTCCAATTTCTCCCTTTGAGGGTTCTTGTTTTTCGAGTTTGGGGGAGATTAGCGGGGGAACGTTTGGTTTAAATCTAGAAAGGGGATTGGAGATCGTGGTGGATCCATCGAAACTTGAGATCTGCCTTTGATTTGTCCTCGTTGCCCAAGAAATATTTAAGTTGCAAAAAATGTGAGAGGATTGGAGGAAGAGAAGCAGGGACTGAGGGGGACGCTGGTGTTCAGAACGCCTCTCAACCTTATTGGGCTTTTGCTCTATCTTTTGTCTATTTATAATTAAAATATTTAAATAATTATATAATAATATTTTTAAATAATATTTAATTAAATTTTATAAATATATATTAATTAAAATATATTTTTTTTTTTATAAAATAAAATATATTTATTTTTAATTTATAAATAATAAAAATATTTATTTTATTATAAATATTTTAAATAAAATAAAAATTTATTAAAATATTAAAAATAATATTAAACAAATTATTTATATAAATAATAAATATTACATCAACTTTATAGGTTTATTTAAATTATATCTTCTTAGTATTTGAATAATAGCATAAGAGTTTCGATTAGAATTAGCTCTCAAGTATAAAATGGACATTTGATAGAAGTGATGAGAGTAAAATTCTCAGCTTATTTTTAAAAATATATTACTATTAATGCACTAAAATGTTCATAAGAAGCACTTAAATTTTTAAGAATTAGTAATAAGAGTTGCAAAGATGACTGATATTGCATCTTCTATACTACACATTTTATTTTAAGTAATGGTATTAGTTTACTAAGGAATTATTTTTATATTTAATAAAATATTTGGCACAACATTGTTAGCTTTATATGGTACTTTTAACTTAAAATTATGTATGAATAAAAGTTGAATAAAAAAATGCCATGATAAAGTTAGCACCAAACAAAAGCTATTTAGGCCCACTGGAAGGTGGAATCTTTTTCTTTTTTTCTCTCTTGAGCAAAGAAAAGGAGTTATTCCTCACCTATCTTTTAATAAGTTTACATCAACTTACAAAGTGGAAGCTAGCTTTATATTCATTTGTCATACATGATAAATTTTTGACATAAGTGATTATCATCTTATATGTATGATTATCGTGTTAAATAGAAAATTAAAAGTTGACCAAAAATCATTTTCAAATCTTAAAAGTCTATGGTTTATGAAAAACGAAAGTTGAATTTAGCTTTCAAGAATGCTTTCTATTTTATTTTTAAAAAATAATTTTATTTTTAATTTTTAAATTTTAGAATATGAATGAAGAAAAAGAATTCATGCAGCTGACTCTAATTAGTTTGAGATTAAGGCTTTGTTATTATTTTTTTTATCTTTAGAAAATATGCTTGAAAAGTGAGAATAAATTTTTTTATTATAAATAACTTTTTTAAAGAATAGGCTAAAAATTGAAGGGAATACTATTTATTCTTATGTTTTTTAATTTTTTAGGCTTTATTTTTTATTTTTTAATTTTCTTCATTATTTTGATGAATAATAATAAAAATATCTTGAATCTTTTTCAAGTTTTTGCTATTTTAGAGCTAGGTTTTTAAAAAATAATTTTATTTTCAAACACCAAATATATTTTTATATGTGTTTTCTATTTTCTATAAAAAATAATAATAAATAAAATTATTCTCAAAACTAAACACATTCTAAAGTTTTACTTTGCAACAAATTAACCTACATTATGTACTATAATGCTTAAAATGAGTTCAATTTTCATCAAAGTTGGGACAAGTTTTTAGTGTTATAGCAAAAAGCAATGCCCCTCTTTGAAATATTTTCATTGCTTTCATGACTTGAGATTGTTTCAATATTAGGCTTCTTCTTTTTTTATACAAACGGGTGGCCACATAGCTCTGGTGCGAGGGTAGCCCAAAAGATCAAGAAAAAAATGCTTATGAAGGAAAGGTGGAATTCTATCGCTTTGAGCCCAAATCCAATCAGTAGAGTGCTGAGCTACATAGGAAGCAACTGATCGGTTGCACAGTTTACCTTCCGATAAATACGATGGGTTATGGTTACCGTTGAGCCCTGCAAAGTTGTCAAATATCACGAAGGAGCACGTGGGCATCATCACAATCCATCCTGTTCTAATTTATTCAATGACTGTAGAAGAATCCCCCTCGATTGGGAGCCTGAGCCTGAAGCTGTGGGTCACTCTGATGATGCCAGCCCATACTGCTCTAAGCTTCTAAGATATCAACCGATACTAAAAATTTTCAATCATTTAGAAATTTTCAATCATTTTATTTACAAACATAAACAATTTCCAATAGTAAACTTAAAAAAATAAATATCAAAAAAATGGTCATTGATTATTTTACCATATAATTGGCTAGATTCTAGTTTCTTCATTTTAATATATTTCAAAGATTTTAGATAATTACCAATCTTTTCAAAATTTAGCCACCTTACATTTCAATTGAGACAATCAAATTATAAATGATTTCATTTCATCTTTATTGTAGTCACCTATGAGACGATTGGTATTTCAACTTTAAAAATCCTTACTAATGTATCATACTACGAGAGAAAGAGTAGAAAGACAAGCAGAAAGAGGAGATTTTATTTAAATAATCTCTGCTAGCACCAAGCATATCAAGTGCATGTTTTTTTGGGTAAAAGAAATCAAAGGGCCGGTCCCTTTTTTTCAAAAGAGAGCAAGTTGAGTAAAAGAAAACTACTTACATGCCGAGAAAAGCAAAGTAGGGCATCATGATGATTAAATAACCTTTGATGGTATTTAATATGGGATGATATTTAAAATATTAATAATAATCTTAAGATGGTAATATAATTAAGCAAAGTTGGGCCGATGATGGTGTAATAAGTTAATAACCTTCGAAGGTATTTAATATGGGATGATATTTAAAATATTAATAATAATCTTAAGATGGTAATATAATTATTTCATTTGGTATTGTCACTATGCCAATAATTTATGCTCATTGAGAAGTTAAGATCACTTTTCAAAGAAGATAATTTTAATTCCACTCAGAAGATGAGAAAGTTGGGTCATTATGCATGTGTCAAAAATTTATAGGCAATTTTGTTCCTACTTTCCTCTCTATATAATAATATAATATAGTATTCATAATTTATATAAATATCATATAATAATATATTATTATATATAATATATGAATATATATTATAATAATATAATATTATCTATTATAATATTAATATGATATTATAATATTTATATATGTATAAATAATTTTTTTAGAATATTATTGGTATTATATGTATGATGATCTTCTATTCTCATGATATATCAATATACCGATGTATGATTATTGGTCAATATACTATGATGATTAACGACGGTGATAAAAAATTATCTAGTGATCAACCAAATGGTCCATTAGGATATTGGTTCTCTCTTAGTATTTAAGTTTGAGACTAATGTATCAGCTATTAAGACTAAAAAGTAAAAAGAAAATATTAAAGAGAGAGTTGTGAGATGTTGGCAAAGTAAATTGTAGAGAGTGGTTTCCTAAACCTATTGCATTTGAAATAGTAGAGATTGGTATGAATGAAAATTAATCATTTACTTAGTAGTAAACAAAAAAAAGAGTAGCAAAGAATATGTTTTTGATATTCCTAAAAATATCACTATTTATGTAATCTTTAGATTTTGGTTTTAAAAACTAAAATATTCTAATTAGTAAATTTGACTGATAAAATTTATTTTAACATATTTCTCTCTCATTTTATAATAGAGATAACAAAATATATTCACCATAATTGTAAATAGTATTGATTTTTTGTTTCCATACAATTAGTATTTCTCTAAATATGCAATTTATGCTCATTAATTATTTTGTTATTATTCTGAATGCCTTCGTGGTGTAAGTAACACTATGCTTTTTTTTTTTCTCATGAGAAAAAGGTTAGATCAAGGATTTATTTAAATATTATGGTTGTAAAACTTATAAGAAACAAAGTAGAGGGAAAAATGACAGCCTATTTAAGTCAAAAGTTTTGCACTCATAATATTTTCTAGTTGGGCTGCATTATCTTTACTTCCTATGCCACTTAGAAAAAGGATGAAAAGAATTCGAATTTATTCAAAAAAATTAAAAATTAAAAATAGAACTTATGAGTTCTGAAATGGAAGTCATGCACCCAAGGGTTCATTTGATATTGGATTTAAAAAATGGTAGTAAAAAGTTACAAAAATAATATTTTCTGATGCAAATCTTAAGGATATAAAAGTTTTGCTATTTGATTGTGATTGAATGAAGGGTAAAATATCATAAGTAAAATTATTAACTTTGTTTAGAACAAAGTTAATATAAAAATATTATTAATATTTAATTAATATTGTTAATATAAAAGAGATGAGATGGAAGAGAGCAGTAAAATTATTTAATATATTTTAGTTCCAATGTTTTAGCTCTTTCTCACCTTTTGAATAATTTTTAGTCTTAATATTATTAACACACCCTTAGGTTGATAATTTGAGGGGTGGGGGGAGAGGGAAATTATTCCCTAAAAAAATTAATCCATACCAAACACACTCAAAAAAGAATGAAAAAAAAATAGAAGTAACTTTTCCTTTCCTTTAACCCTAGAAAAATTAATCCATTTATCCCTGCCACCTGAGCTACTCTAATCATGCAATTGCTTCAAAACTAAAGAAATGCTATGGTATAAAATATAGTGATGATAGTTGGAACAAATGTTAAATATAATGACTACCGATCGGGCATGGGCAAAGTTGATTTCATAGAGGGCAACGCCAAAGCTTGCTACACCTCCTCTTGTGGGCCTCAATAGGTCCTCGCCCATGACCTCTTGATTCAAGAGCTGCACATTGGCCACCAACTCTGACAATAGGGCATATGCCTGTGGTGAAACTGGTATTCTTGTTTCTCTCCCAATTATGTAATAAATTTTGCCAAGCATTGCTCTAGCCCAAATCACCAAAGCATGCTGTATCGACTTTGACTTTGATCGATAGGAGGTTAGCAAGGTCAACAATGATGAAAGACATCATAGTCTAAAACAAAAGATATGCTCTTATAGTCACAGCCACCACTCTGACCTTGATGACAAGGCCATGCTTTAGCCATAGATGATAAAAGGCTTGAATATAGATTTCATTTGTAGGGATGGTTGTCGTCTAGAAGAAGTAGATATTTTGAATAAATAATTGAAAGATAATTAATAGTTCAGGCAAAATATTATTTGGGATATACATCATTAAGATAGGAGGATAACTTCATCAAGGCCGGTCATAAGTCTGGATAAAGAAGAAGGATTGCATTAGGTAGCTAACAGCCAACGTAAAAGTCTATCGGATTCTTTAAAAATGAATCTACTAAATCGAACAGAAATGCGTATGTTAAGATGGATATATGGTAAAACTTTAAAAGATAGAACTAGAAATAAACATATAAAAAATGATGGAAATAATTCAATTGAAGATAAAACGAGAGAAAATCGATTATGGTGATTTGGACATATACAACAAAGACTTTTAGATGCTTCAGTTAGAAAGAGTGATCTTTTAACAATCCATGATAAGGATAGAGATAAGATAGACCTAAACTAACATGGATAGAAACAATTAAAAAATGTATAACTATTTGTAATTTGATCTGCGGAAACCGCTCCGACCAGGAATCCGAGTGCGGGGGAATTGATCTCCCTTTTGATAACAATTTGCATACGAATATCTTGAGAGGATTTGTTCCAAATGCGGGTCACTGTATCTCTCCGGCCCCTGCTCGTCATCGCCTCTGCCCACCGATCCTGAGACTTCATTGCATGGTTCCAATTATGGCCCCTGGATGGCGGCTATTCGCCAACAAAGTTCTTCCTCTAACCACCCGCCGAAGCCAAAGAGGAAGACTCAATCTGCTCCAAACCCTATTGCCGTTGATCCGTGATTGTCTTCTGCTTCGCGCTTGGCCCCATCAATGGATGGTTGGCAAGAGCCGGGAAAGCTGGCTCATCGACGCCTTCAGAAGTCTGTTAAGCCCTTGGTCCTAGCTGCTAAGGTCCCGAACCTGGTTGATGTTGGGACGAAGTAGGGTGTGCTGGGTTCTGGAGCTGTGCCGAATGAAGGGCTTGTGCTGATCTTAGTGGAACAGAGTGGGGTAAAATGTCTGAAACTCATTCTAAGTGTTGTGCCCTCAGCTAAATCTGAACCCAAATCTGACCACTGAGAACCCATTTGCCCTTCTTGGTATGGACAAATGGGCAACAAGGCCCATGGATCGAAGGGATGCCTACCCGGGTCCTCAAAGAGGGCCAGGCCTACGAAGACCCAATCTCAGCGAATTGTCTCCAAAATTGAAAAAAGAAAAGGAAAAGGAGTAGCTTCTAGTTCAAAAATCACAATGGATATAAATTCACTTTTACAGTATCTCCAAACCCAGCTCGGGGTCCTGTTGTCTTGGCTGGCAGGAGTGGTCAGGTTTCTTGTGGTCAGGTAGGGGTGTAACTGAGTCGAGACAACTTATGAGTAGCTCGAGATCGACTCAAAAAATACTCGAAATTGACTCATTACTTATCGAGTCGAGCTCGAGCTCGAGCTACTCGAGTAAATTATCGAGCCGAGTTTAAATAATAAAATACTCGGCTCGAAAAGCTCATGAGCTTGATCGAGCTTACGTAACTTTTTTGAAATATAAAAATTTATCTGATTAGATCGGGCGATCAGCGGTTCAGTGGGGCTTTAAGACGAAATTAGAAAAAGTGAAAAACAAATTTTCGTTCGTCTCAGCGAGAAAATTAGGAAAATGAACCGTCACTCGTGAGTCCCTCGCCCTCCAAAATCCTCTTTTGCTAACCTGCTCCTGCCACAATAACCCAGTCAAAACTCGCATAGAGTTATTAATTTATTCCGTCTTTGACGAGTCATCGATGAGATCACTATATTAATATTAATCCGCAAGAACACCTGAATCACCAGATTCATCAGAATCACCACGGAGTGAAAAAGTATCGTGACTGACGCCCAGTCGCCCACCATCCCTTCGTTGCCTTCTCCCCAAAATCCATCTTCCCTCTACGGTGTGGGTGCATGACTCTCATCCCAAAACCCATCTTCCCTTGCGGCGTGACTCTCGTCCCTATGAACAGCGAGAGGATAGGGCTCATCTCTAAGCGGTAACCGTAAGCCCTATCTCCATTAAGCACTATCTCAATAAAGATAATGATAATCTTTGGCAGCCGCTAACCGTGGTCATCACCGTGGATAATTCTGGTGTGAAGGTTTCGGACTTGCAGTGGATTAGAGGCTGGAAGGAGCCTTCTTCCTTGAAGCCGAATTTATCCTCGGATTTAATTTGATAAAACCCAAAGTAAGACCTTGGAAATTAATCTGATAAAATCCACAGTAAGCCAAATTCAAAACATTGTCATATATTTAATTTTATACTAAAATATAATGATTAAATTAAATAATAGAAAGGAACGGAAACATTCCAGTGCATTCCTTCATTTTGTTTCCACATAATGGAACTGGAGCAGCGATTCTACTTCCCTATCTTCCCTTTTTCTCCATTCTAATTCCCATCCTAATTATTTTTTTCTGTGAATCAAGCATGACATAAATAAACAAAAAAAGTGAAGGTTGAGGATTTCCAAAAAAAAGAATTTGAAAGCTAATATCCACCAAAGTTCTATTTACATCATCAAGGAAAGGATGTATCTACCAAACTAATGTCCATACCCTATCATTTGCATTTCTCAACAAATATAATTTGTTTTGTTAATTTAAGCAGTTTTTTTTTCTAGATAAGAAATAATTTGTTGTTTTTAATTCTTGGAATCAGGAATTTCTCTACAAGTTAGGTAACTCAGTGAAAGCCTTTTCAATTCTTTAGTTACTGATTTATGTATTGGATTTTATTTGAACCATGGTTGGAAATGCATGATTGGTTTGGTCTACAATGATTTCAGATTGATTCATAATCATAATGTTCAAATTATATCTATCTTATTCCACTTTTTCAGTTGTTCTGGATATAATTGCCAAATGTTAGTTCTTCTATTATTTTTTTGGTACAGTCGGGTGAAGATCTTCTATTATTTAAATAATTTATCTTCTTCACTAGTTCAACTATAGTCATTTATTATTATTGAATATAGCTGGCATATTATATAAATTCTACAAGTCTGTTTAACTGTTGGCCTTTTTTATATGTAAAATTAAATTTCTAGTTTGATGATAAGGTCATATCGTACTTAAATAATGATGATGTTCATCTTTGATTGGTTTTTTTCATTATTGCAGGTAGAACTCAAAAGAAATTGTGAGATGCACATTGGTGTAAATTAAATTAATGTGAAAAAATAAATGGGTCTAGAATGTAGTTATAGGCTTTTATATTGAATAATTAACATGTAGTATGTATTTTAATTTGATAAATATTTTAATTTTTTTATTATAATAGGAATAAGGTTTTTATACGGCACATCAATATATTCTAAATATGTCATCATCTCCATCTGATGTTTCATCTACACCAATAAATTTACATACAAGGCAGAATTTATCCAATAGTCAAGCTATTCCAGGTGATGGTTTAGGCTCACCACATAATATTGTAGCTTCATTAGAAGACACAATAAATAAGGCTTTTGCTACTGATGCTATAGAAGATAATGTGGAGGAGGATAATTTTTATTTTCAAACAAAGAAAAGGCAAAAGACTTCTGCAGTTTGGTCAGAGTTTAAAGAAGTTGAACTTCCTGATGGGAGTAAGAAAGGAGAGTGCATCCATTGTAAGGCTAGACTTTCTATACTTTCAAGTGAGAGTACCACTCACTTTGCAAGGCATTTGAAAACATGTTTGGGGAGAATGGTCTTTCAAAAACAACAGCAAGGATTACTTTTCAAGTAGTTGATCCTACAAGTAATGCACAAATTATTACTTCTGCTCTTACAAATGGTACATTTGATATGATAAAAATGAGAGAAGCCATTTGCCATTGGATTCTCATGCACGAGCATCCTTTTTCAATTGTGAAGAAGGAAGGTTTCAATATGATGCAAAGGCGTGGTATGCCTGAATGACAAAAAATATCATGTACCATCATTAAAAAGATTGCTTTCAAGTATATGAAATGGAGAAAAAAAAAGTTTAAGGCATTGTTGAAGAATATTGTTAAAATTAGTGTAACCACAGACTTATGGAAGTCAGCTAATCAAAAGATTAAATACATGGTTCTCACAGGGCATTTCATTGATTCTAATTGGAAGTTGCAAAAATAGGTTCTTAACTTTGTTCATCTACCTCCTCCTCATCGTGGTGTTGAGATAGCTGACAATCTTTACAAGTGTTTAATGGAATGGGGTATTGAAAATAAGGTGTATACTATTTCAGTTGACAATGCTACAAATAATGATTCGGCAATTAAGATATTGACTGACACTTTCTCAAGGAACAAGAAGCTACTTTGTGGAGAAAATTATTTCATGTACGGTATTGTGCACACATCTTAAATCTTATGGTTCAAGATGGCCTTTCAAGAATTAATTATATCATTGAGGATATACATGATAGTGTAAGTTTTATCAATAAAAATGAAGCAAGGCTTATGATGTTTTTGGAGATTGTGCAACAATTGCAATTACCTTATAGGAAGCTGATAATGGAATGCAAAATGAGATGGAATTCCACATATGAGATGTTGTCGGTTCAATTATGTTCAAGGAGGTGTTTTCAAGATTCAGAGATCGAGAGCCACGCTATAATTCTTGTCCAAGTGATGAAGATTGGTTAAAAGTGGAAAAAGTTTGTTTCATTTTGGAAGTTTTCAATTCAACCACGATATCATCTCCGGGAGTCAGTATCCAACTTCAAATTATTTCTTAATAAAGTTTATCGTATGAAAGTCTATTGGATAAAAAGTTTGAAGACAAAGTTGAAGATGACTTTATTCATGAAATGGTTGGATGCATGAAAGTAAAATTTAATAAGTATTGGGGGGAGTGTAACTTGTTGATCTCTATTGCTGCCATTTTGGATCCTAGATGTAAAATGAGGGTAATTGAGTTTTGTTTTTCTAGAATGTACCCTGAACAAGAAGATGAAGAAAATATTGCTAAAGTGAAGAAGGTTTTATGAATTGTATTCTAGTAGTCATGAGCAAAGTGATGAAACAATTATTGTTAATATCAATAGCAATGTGAGTATTCAACCTTCATCTTTTGGTTGGTCAGAATTTGCTCAATTTGTGAGAAAAGTTGAAACTGTTCAACCACAAAAATCAGATTTAGATAACTATCTTGAGGATGGATGCTACATTTATGAAGGTGATCCAACACCATTTGATGCTTTAGAATGATGGAGAGTGAATGCTTTGAAATATCGTATTTTATCTTAAATGGCTCGAGAAATACTTGCTATTCCTATCACAACTGTGGCTTCGGAAGCTACTTTTAGTACAGAAGTAGAGTTCTTGATACTTATCGAGCATCTTTATCTTCTGAAGCAGTACAAGTATTACTTTGTGAGAGATTGGTTGTATAATCTTCATGGATTGAAGAAAAAGAATAAAGTAAGCTTTCTTTTGCTTTTATTAGTTTTGTAATGTAGTTGCATCTTCCTTTTTTTTTTTTTTGAAAGCAAACTGAAGTTTTATCTTTTTACTCTTGTAGAATGAGAAGAAATCAATGGAGATCATCCTTCCCATTTCTTGAACTAAGCAAATTTTCTTATCAATTTGCAATTTTTGTTCATTTCAATCCAGAACTCTAGTGCTAGTAGTTTGAGTGGTTAAAAATTATGTTTGTGAAAAAAATATTGATGAGTAAATGTGCATTGGTATTTTATTTTGATTTATGTCATCACTTTTGATTCTTATTATGCATTACTTATTGCATGATAATTGTAGGATAATTTTGCACTCTTGGTTCTATTTTTTCTTCATACTAGCCCCATAGTTTGACAAACAATTATAGAATAATTTTGTTATCATCTGCTATTTGTGAGCTTTTTAACAAATTGATATACTAGCTTACTAATTCTTGTTCTTTATTGGTATCTCCCCAACATTAATGTCTATGTATAAAGTGTCACAAACTTTAAAATATATCAAGTACATATCATGGATTTTCTCCACAATAGCAACATGACACTTCTACTTTGGTTTGATGGAATTAGCCTAATAGTATACGATATGCAAGTTAGGAGCTTCATATTGGACCATTCATTGAATCACCATTATTATTACACAAAGATTTTCTTCTAATCGAATCAAGGCATTTCAATTTATTTAGGATTTATGTTTATCTTATTATTATTTTTGCATCATGCATCTATCATGTGATGCTTTGACAAGCTCTAAACTTATTATGCATAATAAATCTAATTAGTATAGATTTATTATGGTGCATGTTTACTCGAGAGTCGAGATGCTTGTGCATGCCATTATAGAGTATCTGTTGGAGAATTTGTTACTATGCTTCTTGTGCTATGCATAATAAATATAATTAGCATAGACTTATTTTATTTTTAAATTACTCCCTAATCTAATTGAATATCTGATTAGCTTAGAACTAAAATGAAATCTAGCTTCGAATTTGGCAATGATGACTTAATGCTTCTAGCTATATAATATGATGCAAATTCTATATGCAGGTTGCCAATGTTGCCATATATCATGGGCAACCGATACCGTCCTGCTAATTTTCCTTATTCATTTGATTCCAAAATTTTGTGCTCGTGTGGGCTATGATATTATTTTAAGCCTATGCAATTCAACTTGGCAATAATGATAGGGACTTTCAATTTGTTTTGACATTGAATGTGTGGGCTGTGAAATCATGACTTGAAGGGCATTTCTAAATGCAACCGTTGTGATTTGTGAAGCATATATTTGACGCTCATGACTTGGAGGGCATTTCTAAATGCAACCGTTGTGATTTGTGAAGCATATGTTGACACTCTATCTGAGCTAAGGGCCATGATGTTAGGCAGATTCATAGCATTTCCTGACTCAGATGCATGCAAATTGTAACTATCGAAATAACAACTAATAATGCATTTCTGAGCCAACCCAATCTATGTCCCTATATCTCAATTACTATTTCAGTATGTTTTGACTGTGTGAAACAATGTTATGAAGTTATTTCGGGTATGGTTCCTATTATTACAGGAACAAGATGCTATGTATGATAAAGACAATTTACATGTGAAGTAATTAATGCTTTCTTGCGTATACTATGTATGATAAAGACAAAGATTCCTTCACCTTATCTGTTAGAGATTTGACTACGGGTTCACTTTGTGACAAACCCCAAGCTGATAGAGTTTCAAATTTGTCATGGGCAATGAATGGCAAGGCATTGCTTTACGCTCTCTGTTTTATGTGCTTTAATTTTGCCTTTCTTTTCCTTAGGATCTTTTGTAGCATTATTGGATCCGGTAAGGATGATGTTCTCATTATGGAAAACCTGATGAGGATGTGTATGTAAACATTAGAAATACCAAGGATTTCCGGTTTGTAACTGTAAATGCCTTTTCTAATACTTCTTCAAAGGTATCACCGAATCAAACACTCTACTTTATTAATTTCACTCTCGAAATTTAGTGGTCCGACCAAGGTTTTTGTATGTAGGTATACTTGATAAATGCAGCTGATCTCTTGTCTGGTTTGACATTAGTCTGGAATGTGAGCCTCATGTTCATTGCATTATTGAGCATCATCAAGGATATCTATATTTGTTTACAAATGCTGCAAGAGGAGATGTACCTATTGGTTCACATTATTTTTGCTGAAACTTCTGGTTCGAAGAATTTGGAGGTTTGCAAGATGCACATGTGACCCTTGTTGACAATAATTAAGGCCATTCACATAGATTTTTACTCGTAATGTGACCCTTGCTGACCCTTGCTGACTATATTAGACTTTTATAGCTAATATATGTGGCACTTGAGAGAAACTTCTTCATTGCTTCTCCATAAACCTTTATTTTAAAATTTGGAAATTCAGTTGTGATGCCTGGTCTGCATTTTGATGCCTTTTAGATATTGTTTTTGTTCAACAAGAATTTTGAGAATAAATGTTATGCAGCTCTTTTTTATATTATTTTTTTAAAGAAAGGAATTTGTTATACTAATTTTGCTTTTGACTAACATCTCCTTGTGGTTCGTTTATCTGTTCAGATTTTACTTCTTGAGGATCCAGGTATTACCATAGAGGATGTCGATTTTTGTGACACTCATATGGTACTTATTCTAAAGGAGGGCAAAACTTTTAGAATTTGCTCCATTCTCTACCTTTGTTTGTGGATGGAAAAGTAAGCTATTATTACTATGGTTCATTAGTTTTTGATTGTGTGGATATGTCTAGTTCTGAGACCCATTCCTATGTTTTTTTCAGTTCATCAATCTTATAGGAGTATGTCAGCAATGAAATAATATTGATTGATATGTGAGATGTGTAATCATATAGTTCAAAGTTTAAATGGAACATGGTTGTGGAGCTTGATCTCTTCACCATGTGCGCAGCTTATAGAACATTTCATCTCCTTGGTATTAGCATCACATGGCACATGTTATATAATTTGTAGAGTCAAAGATGACAGAGTCATTAGATGATATCACTAATTTGATATTTGTTGATATTGATTCCATCTGATGCAATGGATGCAATAAATTTAACTAGAGAATGTCATGAATTCATTGTAACCGGCTGAATTTCCTATGTAATCATGTGCTATTTGTGTGGATATCCATTTTATCCTTAAAAGCCAATATAAATTGTCTCTGCAGAGGGAGGTACAGTGTTGACGTTAAGCTTCACCTTTCATTCCTGCGGCTCCAAGGAAGATATTTCTAGTAGCTGTTGTATGCAGGAAACAAATGAAAATTTGGAGGATGCTAGCAATGAATTAATTTTGTCTGATGAGGATATGGTGAGGTTCCAAATAGGCGAGGTCTTTGCCCACATGCCTCATGAAGAAGTTGAGAGCAAGTTGGAGAAGATGAAGGAGGATGCTAGCAAGGAACTTGAGAGGCTGGAAGAAGAAAAGGAATTTGTACTTGCACAGATGGCTGAGCTTAATAATATCTTGTATGGAAAGTTCAAGGACTCCAACTTAGAGGAAGACTAATTGGGGCTCTGTGCTGCCCCCTGTTTCTGTGCTGTACCATCAGCATGGTCCTCATACAGTGTATTTTAATAGGTTGCCACCTCTTTGCTAGAAGTTCATTAGTCAGCTGGTATTTTTAATAGGTTGTCGGCTTAAACATTTTGCTAATGGATTTTTTACTGATATTTGCTTGTGGGCTGTGATTTATTTTGGTATGTGTTTAGCGTTATTTTTATTTCCTAAGAGCGCATATAATGGAAGACGCCAGACAGTAGTGAATGTTTGACCTTTTCTTTAAGATGGTCCCAAAAAATGAGAGCTCCTTTGAATTTTTAGTTAAGAAAATATTTTATTTTATTTAAAATTTATTTTTTTAATTTTTATACAGAAATTCGAGTCGAGTCGAGTCGAGCTCGAGTATATTGAGTATTTCATCGAGCTCGAGCTCGAGCTCGAAAAAAAACTCGATCGAGCTCGAGTCAAGTTTTGAGCTTCAAATTTTAGAGTCGAGTCGAGCTCAAGCTTGGCACTGTATGACTCAACTTAGCTCGATTACACCCTTATTAGGATACAGTCCATGAAGGGGAGAAGGTCCAACCAACTAAGGTTGAGGGACGATGCAATGAGTCTATAGTCTCTTGCCTTAAAGAGGCAATCCAGGGGCAAGGCAATGATACCATGATCTCTGCTGAGTCCCCCGGGTCGAAGAGACTGAAGCGAAGATTGAAGATCAAATGGTGGATAATCAATTGATGAATTGTACTACATAGAAGACTAAGGATGGTACCCTGCCTAATGGGTGCCTTTCTGATAATGCTATGTTGGAGGACCAAGATGGGCCCCACCTTCCCCAACTAGTAAATAAAGATTCTAATTTGGAATGTTAGAGAAGCTCAAAAACTTTCATTTCGATCCTCTTTTGGGAGACTAATGCAGTTACACAATTTTGATATCTATGTTCTTTTGAAAATCCGATTATTAGAAGACAGCCTGGCTTGATTTACGAGATAGGTTACCAGATCTTGGTCTTCTTATGCTATGAAGTCAGAGGAACTATCTGGTGAAATTTTGGCCATTTGGTCAATACTTCTATTACGGTGGATTGCTCTTGTTATCTCGAAGGGGACTTCTGACCCCTAGCTCCTCTTGGGTGTATATGCTAGCACTGACTTCAGGAAGAGGCATATTCTATGGTCCGAGTTACTCTCTCTTCTTGCCCATGGTCTACCATCCATCATTACTGGTGATTTTAATTGTATCATTGGGACCAATGAAAAGAAAGGTGGTAGGCATGTCATTGAATTAGCGGATATTTCTGAATTCAGGACCTTTATCTCTTCTATTGGATTGCTGGATCCGGGATTCTCGGATCCCTAATTCACTTGGTGTAACAACCATCAGGGTTTGGCTCGTGTATGGAGAGATTGGACAAGCCATGGCCACAGCCCAATGGCTTCAAAAGTATCCTTCTGCTACCATTACCCACCTTCCTAGGATTGCCTTCGATCACTGTCCCATTCTAATATCCACTGAGATTGACACTCATCAGCGAAGACAGTTTAGATTTGAGCAGTTTTGGACTTCTTATTCCTCAGCTCGATCCATCATCTTCCAGATCTGGTATATACCTATGAGAGGTAATGCTAAGGCTGAAAACGGGTCGGATAAACTCCGACCGTATCCGTATCTGTATTCAAATTATATCAAATTCAGATATTTATTTTGCAATTTAATCGGATTCGGATACGAATTTGGATATCTAATCCAAAAGGTAATCGGATATGGATACGATACGAATACGGATACATATTTTTTTATTTTGCAGTTTAATCAGATTCGGATACGAATTCGGATATCTAATCCAAAAGGTAATCGGATTCGGATACGATACGGATATGGATACAAATTTTTTTTCAGCCTAGCACAGGGTAATGGTATGAAAGTGGGTGCAAGAACAGTATAAGAATATTTAGAAATAATAATATAGGACATGATATAACATGTTAATGAGTTTTACTCAACTAATATATTAACTTAAATTAGGTAAACCTAAAAACCAAGGTTTACAAAACTAGTACCTAAAATTATCGGTGGTTTAATATATTTAATATATTATAAGTGATGTAGTAAAGTACCTACCAAATATGGAGATAGGCTCTCTATATCTTTTCTCATTTCTAGGCATAGTGCCATTCAAAATTGGATAATATAGATCGATACTAGGTAGTATAGGACAGCATTTTTGTATCAAACACTACCTTAATATCCAATTCATATCTGTATCCATATATAACAAATATGGATATGGTTGATATCTGATTCGTATCCATATCTGTATATAACAAATATGGATATGCTTGATATCCGATTCGTATCCGTATCCATTTAGAATAAATATGGACATAAATTTTAATATGTTTAGTATTCGTATCCGTATTTGTATCTGTTAAAAAATATGGATACAAATATGGATATACTACTATCCGATCCGTATTCGATCTGTTTTCAGCCCGTAATGCTATTTATCGACTATCTAGGCATCTAGAGTTAGTAAGACGCAGGCTCTCTAGATGGAACATACTGAAGGTTGGGTACATAGAAAAAAAATTAAGCAGGTGGAAGCTAATATTGCTACCCTTCAGACCAAAGAGGATCAGGAAGGCTGTCTCCCTGATTCTGACCTCACATCTCTTCGAGCTAAGCTCGCTCTTCACCACTCTCTTCTTCAGCAGCAGAAGATCTATTAGAGGCAGAGGTCTAGGATACAGTGGATTCATGATGGGGACCGCAACACCAAATTTTTTCATCAGGCCATCCTAAAGCGACGTGTTGCCAATAGGATTCGGCGACTAGCTGATAAGGAGGGGCATTATCAGGAGGATATCCAAGGCATTCGAGATTAGTTATTTCACTTCTTTAAGTCTAGATGGACTGAGCATACTGGTGATGGGGCTCTTGTTTTACCAGGTTCCACCTTCTAAGAAGGTCTTTGCACAATAGAATGACATTCTTATTAGGCCGATCACAGCGGATGAGATACGCTTGGCCTTATGGAAATTTGGGCCTGATAAGGCCCTCAGCCCGATGGGTTTTCATCTTTCTTCTTTCGCCACTACTGGAATATTATAGGCCAGGAGGTTGTTCAGGCCATTCGGATTGCCTTCCAATCCAACTCTATTCCTGTTGACTGGAACCGAACTTTCATCACTCTTGTGCCTAAGTGCACTGATGCTTCTATCCCTTAGCATTATCGGTCCATCAGCCTATGTACTATCTTGTATAAGGTCTATGTGCGTCTCTTAGTCATCCGCATGCGGGATATGATTCCTTGACTTATTTCTACTGAACAGGGGTGTTGGCCCAGATGGCAACCCAAGAGGGGGGGTGAATTGGGTTCTAAAAAGTTTAACTCTTTTGAAATTAAATCAATTGATATCAAAGTATGCAAGCGAATGGAGTTAATCGAAGCTTAGCACAGGCAATTAAAGAAGAGAGAGAGAGATCAAAACACTACAAACACAAAGATTTTATAGTGGTTCGGTGTAACCAACACCTACGTCCACTCCCAAGCTCCACTTGGGTCCACACTATAATCCTCTTGATTACAGTCGAGTTGTTTTACAAGCTCACAACTCAAACTTATTGTTTTACCTGGGATCACAATGAACCCACCAGTTTTCCAGGCTTACCAGCACAAAACCCAACCTCAAGCTATATCTAGCTTGACCCGAGGTATACCACCTCCCTAATTCAATCCCCCTGATTGAATTAGTAAACAAATGAAATCAATTAATGTTTACAATGACAAACAGCTCCTCAAATGAGCGAATATACAATAAAAATAGACAAGGAATAGAAAAGCCTGTTTGAAGCGATTTGAATGTAGGCTTGGCTTCTTTTCTTCTTTTCCTCTTCTCCTTTGAAAGGTTGAATCAAGCTCCAGCTCAGATTTCACCCAGAATATATTGTTGAGAAGATGGGAAAAAATAGGTTTTGGCTTCTTCTTTTCCTTCTTTGAAATCCTCCAAAATTGAACTTTGTATGCCTTGGATTTCTTTTGAACCTTTCTTTAGAAGATGGGCGAGCTCACAGAGATTTCTCTTTTTGAAATGGCTCTCTTGAATATCTCGATTTTTTGATCTTTCTCCCTTTTTTGTTTCTTTCTCTATCCTTCTTTTAAACAGTCTGTTCTCCCTTTTTATAGATTTTCTTTAATCCAAGAGTAGGTGGAAAACTAGCCGTTATTTCTATCCTTGGATTGCTCCTACACACAAGAAAAATAGCCGTTAGAAATTAGGTGAGAAAATGTTACCATTGGAGGCCATTCTGACACTTTGAAAATCCGTTCCTGTCAGGTTGGAGGCTCCAACTTTTTATGTGTGGCTCCACTTCGTGTATCCAAAAATAGTAATAAAAGTTTTCGTTGAGGGGTCGGCTCCCGAAAAGTTATGTGTCGGCTCCCCGCATCCAGGTGTCGGCTCCCGAAACAAAAGGTGTCGACTCTAAATATGGCCCAAAATACGCTCTCTGTTCTCAGGTTAGAGTCGGCTCCACTCATTCTAGGTGTCGGCTCCCGAATCTCAGGTGTCGGCTGAATTCCATGTGTCGGCTCCAGAAACTGACGCAGAAAAGCACACTTCTGTTTCTAGGTTGGAGTCGGCTCCAGACATCCATGTCGACTCGACCATGCCAAATTTTGAGAACTGTTCTGATACGCCCATGTGTCGACTCCTGACTTATAGGTGTCGACTCCAAGGTCTGAACTTTTAAAAATTACAATTTGAAACACATCTTAAAATCAATTTTGAGTGATATTTGAATTGTTAAACTTTCTTAATACCTGAAACACTCCATAAATTTGTCAGAAACAATGTGAATATACTCATGCTTTTGTTAATCATCAAAATCAATAATTGGGTCAACAATCTCCCCCTTTTTGATGATGACAAAAACATTGAGTATATGCATGATTAATTAAAGAGTTTTACGATAGGAATAAGTTATCATAGTTAAGCTCCCCTGAATGAGGTAGCTCCCCCTATGAAACTCAAAATGAAATTTTTCTCCTTATTTTGAAATTTCATTTCTCTCCCCCTTAATTTCATTTCTCTCCCTTAAAAAATTCATGCAATAATCAACTTAATCAAATTATTTAAGTGTTCAATAATGCATATACAATATCTTTTCTCCCCTTTTTTGTTATCAACAAAAAGGTTAAGATAAGATACAATTTAGCTTAACATTCAACCACAAGTTAACTCATTGAATAAGACAATATTAATTCAAAGAAATTTCATTGCATCAAAAGATTTCACTACATAAGTTTCATTACATCAAAAATTCCATTACATCAAAACATTCTACCAAAACATTACATCAAAATATTCTATTACAACAAAGTGTAAAGCAAACTAAAACTTTAAATTCCAAAACTGAAGCGTTTCTTCAGTCCTTCTAAGATCTTTTCCATTCCTTCCTTTTGAATCTTCATAAAATCATTTAAGCTCCTTTGAACCAAGTCAGCTGCATTTATATTCTCTTGTAGCTCTACATTGCTTCTAGAATATGTGTCAGAATCACCAGCAATGTCCTTGATCTTATCAAAAATATTCATTAAATCATATTTTAGGGCTTCAGAAGAAGTTCCAAGAGAGGATCCAATTTGGTTCACTTTGTCTTCTAAGGAGTGGAAAGATTCTTTTAAACTCAAAAGTCTACTTTCAAAACTATTATTCATCTTCTCTTCATGTTCATCCAATAAAGTCTTCAATTGCTCTAATTGTAAATCAGAAAAACCAGAAGCACTCGGAATTGAAGCAGGCATAGGTGTCGGTGAAGGCTCTGGTCTGCTAGGCTCTGGTGAAGGATATCTCATGGATGGTCCAGCTTCTGATGGTGCTGAAGCTCCAATCTCAGCTGCCCTGTCCTCTGAATGACCTTTCCTTTCCCAGTTCCATTGACCTTAATAAACCCCATGCGATGAACAGTAGCGATGCTGTAGTAATCTGTGTGTCTTAGGTTCTTTTTAGGTTCATTTTCTAAGATGACTACACCCTGACTTCTGAATGCTAAGGTTAGGATCATGCCATAGGGTAAGGAAGATCTCTTCTTGCCACCAGCCTCTGCCATGTACCAAATCATCATGCCAGGAAGATTAATAGGCTGTCCAGTCAAAACGCTATCCATGATCACAATGTCTCGCTCCGAGACATACTCGAACCTACCAGTCTTAGGGAATAAAATTCGACTACAAATATTATGCAACAATCTTAGCTCAAGAGGCAACTGATTTGCCCTGATTTCCTCAAAATCAACAACATCTCTTCCTAACATCTTGACAAAGCTCCTGACCTATCACTGTGAGAGTTTGCAATAGGTCCAAGAGTAGGAATCTCAAGAAGGTTCCCAAGAATCTCGGAAGTGAGATGTATCCTCTTTCCTCTTACAGTACTTACTATGCCACCATCTCCTCTTGACAAGTCTTGATAAAATTCTTTAACTAAAGCAGGATATGTAGGAATGTCTAAAGAACACACCTTTTCCCAACCAATTTCTTTTAGTTGTCGTCCAATAGCGAATCCCTCATCTTCAAAAAATCCGAAATTGACCTTTCTTCCCATTGTAATCACCCGACCGGCTAGAGTGTCAATGTGCGGTGAAGGAGGTGAGGAAGGGTCTGGAATCGCACTAGGAGTAGAGGACGAGGATGAAGAATCCGAAGATGGCGACGGTTGACGGATTGGCATCTCGCCGTCCGCTTCCTCGTTGCCACCGGACCACCATAGATCGTTCCCCTTCTCTTAGGTGCCATGGAATCCTAGGGAATGATTAATTGAAGGAATCTCAAGTTTTGATAGGGTTTAGAGAGGATTTGGAGATGATTTGAGTGAGATTAGGTCGAAAGGTGTCGACTCGGCCCTAAATAGTCGAAAAGGGTCCACTAGGTGTCGACTCCCGCAAAGTCGGGTGTCGACTCCAACTCGCTAAAATGGTTAGCCGAACTGGAGTCGGCTCCGCTAAAGCGGGTGTCGGCTCCAAGGTCCCTGACCGAGAGCGACACAGAAATAAGGTGTCGACTCCAAAGATTGAGGTGTCGACTCCAAGACAGATTCAAAAACAGATAAGAGTTTCAGTAATCCGAAACTCATCAAGATAAAAATCAATAAATATGATAAAAATCCTTGGAATATGGAGAATCAATTGGTTCAACAATCTAGATGAATTTTCCTTAAAATTATGAAGAAATTTTCAAGATGTTGAATAAAATCTAGATAATTGAACTTAAGAGTTTCGAGTCATTCCAACGGATCACAAATCCCTAATTCCTCTAAGATAACAAAATCTCTCTTCACTCAAGGGTTTTGTAAATATATCGGCTAATTGTTCTTCAGTATTAACATATTCTAGACAAATGTCATTATTAGCTACATGTTCTCTAATAAAGTGATATCTAATTTCAATGTGCTTAGTTCTTGAATGTTGAATTGGATTTTTAGTTAGGTTTATTGCACTAGTATTATCACATCTAATAGGAGTTCTATCAAGTGTTATGCCATAATCTTCAAGTTGTCGCTTAATCCAAAGGATTTGAGCACAGCAACTTCCAGCTGCAACATATTCTGCTTCAGCAGTTGATAATGCAACCGAATTTTGCTTTTTGCTAAACCAAGAGATTAAGTTACTTCCTAAAAATTGACATGCTCCACTTGTACTTTTTCTATCTAGTTTACAACCAGCATAATCAGAATCAGAATAAGCAATCAAATTTAGTGTTGAGTCTCTAGAATACCATAAACCTACATTTTTAGTTCCACTCAAGTATCTTAGTATTCTTTTTACAGCAATTAAATGTGATTCTTTAGGTTCAGATTGATATCTAGCACATAAGCAAACAGCAAACATGATATCAGGTCTACTTGCGTTAAGTAAAAGTAGTGATCCGATCATACCTCTATAATATTTTTGATCAACTGGCTTACCGTCTTCATCTTTGTCTAGTTTGCATGAAGGACTCATTGGTGTTCCGAGGGGTTTAATTGATTCCATCCCAAACTTTTTGAGGATTTCTTTGTGTACTTTGTTTGGTTGATGAAGATTCCCTCTCCTTCTTGTTTGATTTGGAGTCCCAAGAAATTGAGTTCTCCCATCATGCTCATCTCGAATTCACCCTGCATTAACTTAGCAAAATCTTGACACAAGAGATTGTTAGTAGCACCGAATACAATATCATCAACATATATTTGTACTACTAATAAATCCTTATCTTTTCTTTTCAAAAATAGTGTTTTATCAACATTTCCTCTAGAAAAATCATTTTCAATTAGAAATTTGCTTAATCTATCATACCAAGCTCTAGGTGCTTGTTTTAAACCATAAAGTGCTTTGTGCAATTTAAAAACATGATTTGGAAATTTATGATCTTCAAAACCAGGTGGTTGTTCAACAAAAACTTCTCATTTATAAATCCATTTAAAAATGCACTTTTAACATCCATTTGAAATAAATTGATATTCATATGACATGCAAATGCAAGTAATAATCTAATTGCTTCTAATCTAGCTACAGGTGCAAAAGTTTCATCAAAATCAATTCCTTCTTCTTGATTATATCCTTTTGCGACTAATCTAGCTTTGTTTCTAATTACTATGCCATTTTCATCTAATTTATTTCTAAATACCCATTTTGATCCTATAACTGAATGATCTTTAGGTCTATCTACAAGGGTCCAGACATTATTCCTAGTAAATTGATTTAATTCCTCTTGCATAGCTAACATCCAATTATTATCTTTTTCAGCTTCTTCAATAGTTTTAGGTTCAATTTGAGATACAAATGCAAGATGATTATTGATGTTTCTCATTGATGATCTAGTTCTTACTCCTTGAGATGGATCACCTATAATTAATTCCTTTGGATGACCATAGGCATATCTCCAATCTCTAGGAAGATCTACATCATTATGATTAGCATCAACAACATCAACACTAGGAGAATCATCATCTTTAGCTTCTTGTTCATGATCTGAAGATACATTTATATTCAATTTTTCAATATCTCTCTCAAGTAAATTTGTATCTTCCTCATCATCAATCTTTTCCGAACTCGATGCTAAAGATTCATCAAAAACTACATGAATAGATTCTTCTACAATTAAGTTTCTCTTGTTAAACACTCTATAGGCTTTACTAGATGTTGAATATCCTAAGAATATGCCTTCATCTGATTTTGCATCAAATTTTTCAAGATTATCCTTACCATTATTATGAATGAAACATTTACAACCAAATGCATGAAAGTAACTAATGTTTGGTTTTCTATTGTTCCATAGTTCATAAGGAGTTTTCTTAAGGATTGGCCTAATTAAAGCTCTATTAAGAATGTAACATGCCGTGTTTATAGCTTCCGCCCAGAAGTACTTTGGGAGTTGGCTTTCACATAGCATGGTACGGGCCATGTCTTCTAAGGTTCTATTCTTTCTTTCTACAACTCCATTTTGTTGTGGTGTTCTAGGTGCAGAGAAATTATGATGGATTCATTTTCAATGCAAAAGTTTTCAAATAAATGATTTTCAAATTATGCCATGATCACTTCTAAGAGACACTATGGTGTTTTTTCTCATTTGTGACCTTCTTGAAAAATTTCAGAAATATTGGAAAGGTCTCATCTTTATGAGCTAAAAATAATACCCAAGTGTATCTAGAATAATCATCTACTATCACAAGACCATATTTCTTTCCTCCTAGACTGGTGGTTCTAGTAGGTCCAAAGAGATCCATGTGAAGTAGTTCAAGTGGCCTAGAAGTGGAAACAATGTTTTTAGTTTTGAAAGAGTTTCTAGTTTGTTTTCCAAATTGACATGCATCACAAACTTTGTTATTTTCAAAATCTAGTTGTGGAAGGCCTTTTACTAAATCCATTCTAATTAATTTTGAAATTAGGTGTGTGCTTGCATGACCTAATCTACGATGCCACAGCCATCCAATCTCATTCATACTAGCATTATTAGCAACTAAGCAATGATTACTAGTAGACAAATTGTCTAAATCAATCAAGTATACATTGCCATTTCTGTTTCCAATAAATACAATGCTATTATCAATGGGATTAGAAACAGTGCAAATAGAAGCTTCAAATGATACTTTGAAACCTTTATCACATAATTGGCTAATACTAATTAGATTATGCTTTAAACCATTAACATATAATATTTTCAATAAATATGGAGGGAGTTATTTGAATTTTACCAAACCCCATGATTTGGCCTTTGCCATTGTCACCAAACGTAACAACTCCTCCTTTTTTGCTTTCAAGGGTGATGAATTGATCCTTGTCACCCGTCATGTGTCTTGAGCAGCCACTATCGAGATACCACTTTGCTTTGATCTTTTGGCCGCAAGACACTCCTGCAAAATGATCAAGTCTTATATTTAGGTACCCAAGCCTTCTTGGGTCCTTCATGGTTAGTAGCAAAAAAGATTGTTCCTTTTGGAACCCATATTTTCTTTCCTTTAATATTTAATTTCTTGTTACTTTTTCTTGCATTACATTCATAAGATTTATGGCCTTTCTTGTTGCAATTGTAACATATAACATTATTTGTTTTCTTAACAAAGAAATTTTTACAAATTTTTGTTTCATGTTTGGTCTATATCCTAATCCAGCTCTATCAAAAATAGCCCGTTGATTACTTAAAAGTAAATTCAGTTTTTTAGAGCTATATGTAAATTTATCAACTATGTTCTTGTATTTTTCAATTTCTTTCTTTAAGTTAAGGTTTTCATTCATGATTGATTCTTTTTCTTTTAGAAATCTCTCCTTTTCATCTTTTAAATCCTTAACTTCAAGTGTTAAATCATTTTTCTCTTTACACAGATTTAAGTTTTCATTTTTCAAAAACTTGTTTTTCTTTTTCAGAATTTTAAAATCATTGACTAATTCATTGAAAGCCTCATATAATTCATCAAATGTAAAATCATCATTGAGGGTTTCGGTACTTACTTCGTCGTCATTTTTGCCATGAAGCAAATGTTTGCAACTTCTTTTTGTTCCTCCTCGGAAGAGGATTCTTCGCTATCGCTCCATGTTGCAACATAAGCCTTCTTCTTCTTCTTGTAGGCTTTCTTCAATTGAGGACAGTCATATCTGAAATGCCCGTTTCTTGCACTCATAACATATTAAGGGCTCTTTTTCTTTTTCTTTGTCCTTTTCTTTCTCTTCTCCTTCCATTTTTGTTCCAGACTTTTTCTTGTGGAAGGGTCTCCTTCTTTGCATGAATCTTTTGAATTTCTTTGCAAGAAGTGCAGTCTCCTCATCATCATCACTGCAGCTTTCCTCACTTTCTGCAGCCTTAAGAGCAATAGTTTTCTTCTTCTTGACTTCTTCCTCTTGATGTTGTTTAGTCAGCTCATGGGTCATTAAGGATCCAAGTAGCTCCTCCAAAGGTAAAATGTTTAAATCCTTGGCTTCTTGGATTGCAGTCACCTTTGCTTCCCATGATCTTGGAAGTGACCTAAGAATTTTACGCACAAGTTCAGAATTAGTATAAGTCTTACCAAGACTTTTCAAGCCATTTACAATATCAGTGAATCTGTGTACATGCATGTAATTGTTTCAGTTTGTTCCATGCTAAATAGTTCATATTTATGCACCAAAATATTAATTTTTGATTCTTTTACTTGATTAGTACCCTCATGGGTAACTTCTAATCTATCCCAAATTTCTTTTGAAATACATGTAGAAATTGATTAAATTCATTTGCATCTAATGAACAATACAAAACATTCATGGCTTTAGCATTGAGCTGAGCCAACTTCTTATCATGTTCATCCCATTCCGTTTTCGGTTTAGGAATCACCATGTTGTCTATCTAATTGTGGGTGTGTGTGGACCATTAACTATGATTCCCCATAAGTCATAGTCAAGTGCTTGAATGAAAATCTTCATCCTAGCTTTCCAATAACCATAATTAGTTCCATTGAATAAAGGAGGTCGATTAGTGGATTGACCTTCTAAATAAGATGAACTAGCTTGAGCTGCCATTTGGATCTTTTGCTCTTGATCGTTAGACCAAATTCAAATGAGCACTAGCTCTGATACCAATTGTTGGCCCAGATGGCAACCCAAGAGGGGGGTGAATTGGGTTCTAAAAATTTTAACTCTTTTTAAAATTAAATCGATTGATATCAAAGTATGCAAGCGAATGGAGTTAATCGAAGCTTAGCACAGGCAATTAAAGAGAGAGAGAGAGAGATCAAAACACTACAAACACAAAAGATTTTATAGTGGTTCGGTGTAACCAACACCTACGTCCACTCCCAAGCTCCACTTGGGTCCACACTATAATCCTCTTGATTACAGTCGAGTTGTTTTACAAGCTCACAACTCAAACTTGTTGTTTTACCCGGGATCACAATGAACCCAGCCGGTTTTTCGGGCTTACCAGCACAAAACCCAACCTCAAGCTATCTAGCTTGACCCGAGGTATACCACCTCCACTAATTCAATCCCCCTGATTGAATTAGCAAACAAATGAAATTAATTAATGTTTACAATGACAAAGCTCCTCAAATGAGTGAATATGCAATAAAAATAGACAAGGAATAGAAAAGCCTGTTTGAAGCGATTTGAATGTAGGCTTGGCTTCTTTTCTTCTTTTCCTCTTCTCCTTTGAAAGGTTGAATCAAGCTCCAGCTCAGATTTACCCAGGAATATGTTGTTGAGAAGATGGGAAAAATAGGTTTTGGCTTCTTCTTTTCCTTCTTTGAAATCCTCCAAAATTGAACTTTGTATGCCTTGGATTTCTTTTAAACCTTTCTTTAGAAGATGGGCGAGCTCACAGAGATTTCTCTTTTTGAAATAGCTCTCTTGAATATCTTGATTTTTTGATCTTTCTTCTATTTTTTTTTCTTTCTCTCCTTTTTAAACGGTCTATTCTCCCCTTTTTATAGATTTTCTTTAATCCGAGATTAGGTGAAAAACTAGCTTTATTTCTGTCCTTGGATTGCTCCTACACACAAGAAAAATAGCCGTTAGAAATTAGGTGAGAAAATGTTACCGTTGAGGCCGTTCTGACACTTTGAAAATCCGTTCCTGTTAGGTTGGAGTCGGCTCCAACTTTTTATGTGTCGGCTCCACTTCGTGTATCAAAAATAATAATAGGGTCGGGTCCCGAAAAGTTATGTATCGGCTCCCCGCATCCAGGTGTCAGCTCCTGAAACAAAAGGCGTTGACTCTAAATATGACCCAAAATACGCTCTCTGTTCTCAGGTTAGAGTCGGCTCCACTCATTCTAGGTGTCGACTCCCGAATCTCAGGTGTCGGCTCTCGAATTTTATGTGTCGGCTCCAGAAACTGATGCAGAAAAGCACACTTCTGTTTCTTAGGTTGGAGTCGGCTCCAGACATCCATGTGTCGACTCTCGACCGTGCCGAATTTTGAGAACTATTCTGATACGCCCATGTGTCGACTCCTGACTTATAGGTGTCGACTCCAAGGTCTGAACTTTTGAAAATTACAATTTGAAACTCATCTTAAAATTAATTTTGAGTGATATTTGAATTGTTAAACTTTCTTAATACCTGAAACACTCCATAAATTTGTCAGAAACAATGTGAATATACTCATGGCTTTTGTTAATCATCAAAATCAATAATTGGGTCAATAAGGGGGCCTTTATCAGAGGACGTAGCATTTCGGATAACGTCCTTATAGCTTAGAAATTTATGCATGATCTTCAGAGAGCCTCTGTCAAACAGTGTCTCATGGCTGTTAAGCTTGATATGGAGCGGGCTTATAATAGATTGAGCTGAATTTTTCTACATCGTACTCTTCAAGAATTTGGATTTGATGGCCTATTTATTGATTGGATTATGGCATGTATTTAGAGGCCATCCCTCTCTCTGATCATTAATGAAAATCAGATCGATTCTTTCACTTTGTTGTGGGGCTATGACAGTGGTGCCCATTATCCCCTTTTCTATTCATCCTGACTGTGGACGATCTATCTCAAGCATTCTATCAGGCACAGCAAGATTGTCACATTGCCCCTTTTATGGCGAGCCCCCTGGGTCCCTCGGTCTCTCATCTTCTATTTGCAGATGACTGCATTCTACTGGGTCAGGCTACTATTCGTAATGTGGCTATTTTTGCTTTCATTATTTAGCACTACTGTCAGGCTTCTGGTTAGAAGGTCAACCTACAAAAGTCTTTGATCTGTTTCAGTCCGAAGACCACCAGCACAACTAGGAAAGCCATACACCAAACTTTGGGTATCTCTAGTAAGGCTGATCAGCTATCGTACTTGGGGATCCCTATTATGGAAAGATGACCTCACAAAAGTGACTATACTGATATTGAGCGATAGATCCGTGATCGCATTGATGGTTGGCAAGTTACTGGACTATCCATGATGGCAAGGATCACTCTTATATACTCGGTTCTTACTTTTCTTCCTCTGCATCTTCTATCTAATGCTGTCATCTCGATTACTTGCTTGAGAAGGATAGAGAGATGCTTCAGGGACTTTCTCTGAGCCTCTATGCAAGATGGCCACACTATTCATCTACTAGCATGGGATATGGTATGCATGTCGCTTCATGAAGGTGATCTTGGAATTCAGTCACTGATAGTCAGGAGAGAGGCACTGATTGTTAAGCATGCTTCACAGTTTCTTCTTGATCCGCTATGGCTATGGAGCTCTTTTATGCATGCTAGATATGGTGACCGGACTCCTTCTATGGATCTTTAGTCTTCCCGCGGATATTCTTTCTTTTGGAAGGAGGTTATTGAGTTGCTCCGACTATTCTGAATAACATCTCATGTATGATTAAAGATGGATCCTCGGTTGATGTTGTTCAGGATACTTGGATTTCTGATCTCCCCCTTTCACGATGGCCTACTTTCATTAGCACTGATGTACCAAACAGTATGAGGATTAAGGATCTGATCTCTCAGGATCCCTCCTCTTGGCATACCCCCATGGTGACCTGTTTATTGGGAAGGAGCTTTCTCGTCGAATTCTTTCTATTTCGCTTATCCTAGGGCACACAGCCGACACTAGGTTATAGCGGAGATCTTGTCTTTCTAGGGCTCCCACCAGGGACCTTATGAAGGTGTTTAGGCCACAGCCTCAAAGCACGAGGGATGCTACTTGGATTTGGAAGCTTCCCATCCATCCCAGGGTTTAGCTCTTTATTTGGAAGCTTATGTGGGACTCTCTTCCTACATATTTCTTACTCTCTGAGAGGGGATTGTCCATCCAGGCGATTTGCCCATTGTGTGGGCAAGAGGAGGAGAAGAGAAGGAGACTATAGACCATGCTATCTTCATCTTCCCTAGAGCAAGATGGATCTTGCAGAGGATGGGTTATTACTGTAGAGTGGATGATACTGGTTCTTCATAGTCTCCTTTCCTAGAAGATCTTCGGTGGGCCACCCAGCAGCATGATGCCCTTTGGGCTGCTATAGCCTATTAGATTTGGTTAACGCGAAACCTGCTTATCTTCACTGATGATGTTATATCTTCTCATAGGATTGTGCAAAAAGTTATATCTCTATTGGCAAAATTTGCACTTCATCGCAATGCTTCTGATTCTGACACCTCTGGCCACTGGGGTTTTCTTGCTGCTTCGGCAGCAAACCGATATATGATTTTCATATCTTGGGAGCCCTTCCTCTAGGATTTATCAAAATCAATTTTGATGGGAGTGTTCAGGAAAGATTAGTAGGTTCAGTCTTTATTATTCGAGAGATCGATAGAGCTTTTCTATCGGCAGGTGGTTTTCGCATCCTAGACTCCTCTGTTCCTATGGCTGAGCTTCATGCACATAGTCTTCTCATTAAGAGAGACTCTCTAACTGTCATCCGATGGCTCTGAATGGAGAGCTGCAATCAAGTTCCCATCAATTTGCT